>OX104066.1:4733037-4808484 GCA_944474145.2 Dicrocoelium dendriticum | reverse complement strand
CCACTTTTTGCGCACGTTGAATAATGTGATAGGCGAAACAGAAGCGATATGAAACAGAATGCATTGCATCGCAGTAAAGAAGTGCGAATTGAAACGGCCGTAATCTAGGTGTATTCGCTGGATGCCTGCCCGATTCGATTTCCTAAAAAACAATAATACTAATAACAATAATAAGGGCATGGTGAAGATGACAGCCAGGCTGTCCTCATCAACGCATCGACAACGCACACCAGGATAGCAACGAAGAGAGGTGCAACTGAGCAGTGGGGAAAACGAATTAGCGTTTGAAACGGCGAACAAAACATACCGGTGAACTGGTCTCTAATAAAATAACTATATGCGTAAAGTAGAAAAAACAATTGGGTCAATGACTTTGGAAAAAAATGGATAGAGGAATGCTGCTATAAGAGCTCGATAATAATAGAGGATCACAGTTAATTGATCATTAGAAGAAGGGAATGAAGTTATGAAAAAGGAAGTTGAATGCAACAAAGATAGTAAGAATAAGTATCCAATGCATGCGATGTCGTCACTTCATTCATTTCATCGCCGTTCCAAATAAGCATGTCAGATTCACGTTTGCCCATCTACTCTTCGGATAAGTTAGAGACAAACGTAGAAGCCAACAGGAAATGTGTTACTACGACAGGACTGTCGCAGAACAATTGGGGAACTAGGGATAAGGATATACACCTGGACAAACCCATCACACTATGGCCCTCGTCGTACCACGATGTGTTCATATCCTTCATGTCTCTAGAGATTCCGTCGAGCACTTATTCAGCAAGAAAACCAAAAAGTTAGCTGCAACATACAGAAGGACCCATGACTTTTCACTTGTCTTACAAATGCATGCATTTACCACCAGATTCAAACATGCGCAATTAACACGACGAAAAAATGAAGAATATACAGCCGTACGGACAAGCTGCAAAGCTAGAGAGCTTGTCAACATACTGCATCGTAGAACCATTGACCGCTCTCCTCTGATTACCGAAATGAACCAGCTGAAATCTGTGAAGCATTCAGTGACTTTTTGCCTCTACCATGAGTTGCGAAGCTGAACTGTTGGCTGTGTGCACAGAGATCACAATAACAAACCCCTTAAGCAGAGTCGATTTCTCGCTCAACGATATCCATCAGGTTATCAAACCAATCAGGCCACTTTCCAAGCTGGGATCTAATGGCATTTCACCAACAACAATCAAACTAGGAGGGCCTGATATGCCATTGCTCCCGATGAGCATGTTCACTCTATCGTTGGAATCTGGACTTTCCAGACCAAGGAAAAACATCGTTTATTATGCCACGGCATAAAGGAGGTCCAAAACAAACGAGTGATAACTACTGACTTATGCACCAAACTCCGAGAACTGCTCGGCTATTTGAAAAGCTGGTCAAAATGGAGATAATGAACATTGTTGATCCTATTGACTTGATAAATAATTAGCAGCATGGTTTCCTCAGTAAGCGATCGTGCACTACCTGTCAACTGCATTACCCTAATCACATTTCAGAATCAATCGATTCCGGTCATGCAGTAGTAATCATTCGACACCACACAAGCGACTGCTACAAAAGTTGGAGAACTTTGGGATCCGAGACCCATTGCTAGGTTGGGTATCGTCATACCGAAGTGATCGTCATCAGGTAGTCAGCCTAGGTGATTATCGCTCTTCCTAACGCCTCATCATCAGTAGGGTCATTCAAGGGAACGTGCTTGGTCCATCACTCCTTTTACTCTACACCAATGCCATCACCACATCTGTAAAACATGGTACGCCATTTTGATTTGCTGACGATATCAAAATAGTCTATAAGCTTCGGCGTGACGAGCTTCACAGGACAATACTGCTCATACAAAATGATTTACATTCTCTTGAATCACGGTGCTGCACATGGGTGATGAACCCCTCGGCTAAGAAATCAAGTATCATGTCTTACGGCTGCTGCACGCCCCAAAGGATCTATCACTCTAAACAATGAACGCGTCTCTACATAGTTGTCCATGCGAGCTCTTGGAATTAGGTACTTGTCTACCTTCAATTTCTCCGAACAGGCATAATACCAAGTAGCGCGTGCCAGACAGTCTATGTACAATATATCAAACAAATACACACAACTCCTGCTAGAGTTGAGTATTGCAAGCTACTCACTCGCCCCACCCTCGAATATTGCAGCATAATATACGGAAATATAAGAATAAGTGACAGAATTGCTGTGGAGCACCTGTAGAGGTCATTTACTAAACATCTTATCTGTAAATTCTCTGCAACAAGTTATCGAGAAGGCTGTGATGAATTTCATCTCGAAGCACTTTGAATTCGGCGATTGAAGCACAACTTGTTGCTGCTTTTCAACATATCACACAAAAAGACCTACTCTAACCTGCCTACACACAATTTACAACAATGCTCAACTCGAGCGCTTTGCAACGAAGGTTTTACACTGAATATACCGAAGACCAGAACGAACATCCGCTCTAATTTCTTCCTGGTCAGATACAGCTATCTGTGGAATAAACTACCAATAACACACAGGTCATGTAACAATGTGGCAACATTTAGAAGCAGACTCTCCAATTACCTTGATCTAACTACCATAACATCTATACTCACAGTGGAAAGATCCCTCGATGAGCTATTCCAAGAGGGATCCAAAAACATATAAACACCAAAGTTGTCATAACCAGGCTTTGCCCCCAACCATCCAGCCGAATGTGAATACATGAAACGCATATTCCAATACTCCACCTATGCAGGTCACCCATGCAAGAGCATGGATTCTTCTGTACAAATTGATCTGTGCCGCTATAGACAATTTCTCTTATTAAGAGAAACATATGTATTATTATTAGTAGTAGTAGTAGTAGTAGCAGAAGGAGACAAAAGGAGCAGAAACCATGGAAGACTTAAGGGTAGAAATTAAGCACAGAAGCGCCTGTGTCCGAGAAGGCTGATTACCCTGCCAATATGTAGAGGATACCCGGCAACTTGAAATACATACGACATAAAACTGATTACGGGGTTGGAGTGGCTTACCATCATAAATATTCGCTAGTCTAACGTGAAGGTAAGTGTGAACACGCTTGGATCGCCAAATATTACATGCTCCAGCGAGATGAATCCAAAGAGTTGCGCAGTAAGACGGTTTTAACATGGCAAACTCAGAGGTACGGGGGTTGAAACGCAGCAAATCGCAATCGCATACATACCCCGAACAGGACAGGTAAGTGTAATTCGTCGCCCCCTCCCCCCCCCGGCCAATCACATGGAATTGGAACCGGGCCAAACAACGGTAGAACCCAGAAGATAGACAACCACAGATAGACAACGGAAAGAGCATGTATTCACACATACAGAAAGAGACCATGGAGCAACAATTCGGTTTGAGGTCTGGCTCGATTCCAAGACAGCGTAAATATGGAAATTGGAAACTAACTCCGAATGTGTAAAAACAACTACGGACAAAAGAATGAATTCCAAGCGGAGACCAGTAAGACTACTTAGCATATTTGGAGCGAAACCATGGTAATTGGAAAGTGATTTAAGACAAGAAGCGTTATAGAAAGTCACAATATGAGATGTGGCCGCCGCTACCAAGTGTTAGTATAATGGGAGAGTAAAGTTTGGTTCAGTATGATTCAACGACTACTATGATCAGAGCATCGAAGGGCAAAAGGTCCAGTTGAAGATGATGGCATTGGCAGCACAATAGTGGCTAACAAACGGGGTAGAAAGAAATGGAGAGTATGATCAAAATGGTCCCATTGAAATGTTAACGGCTAGAGGCAGGAGACTGATTGGCGACCAGAGGCAAGAGCCAACAGGAACTGTCTCAGTGAAAAAAACAACTTAAAGCCTTCAAGAAGTTCCGCCTGGACCCTAAATGACCATTTTCATCTATTACACAATGACGATGCAAAACGCGCTGTTCTTTTCTTCTAGGTGTTCAAAATCTAATGCTTTACTTTCTCGCAGTTAGCCACTGCGTAAAACTGTCTTGCGTTACAGATCACGTTTGATTCCTGACCTAGAATGGTCATGCTGCGTGTGCGACTGTTGGGTTGACAGATGTTTTATAACTTCGAAGGTTTAGAATAGAAATAGTCTTTGTATGGGGTTTTTATTGAATATATGTTATAGTTTGCATCTTTTCACTAGAATTATCCTCCAATGCATCCGGATCGGTAGTGAAAAGGGGAAAATGAACCTGACAGGGTATATAAACTCTATTTTAACTTGAGTTGGCAAATGTAGATTAAAACCTCGTCCAATCGCAAAGGACCAGACAGCGCTGTGGGAGAGATCAATCCCAAACCAAGAGACTTGACGACGTTAGTGCTGTAGAGCTGAACCGCCCACACCTGCTTCAAGCTTGACAGTCCGGTACCTATCAAAACTGCGCCCTAAGGCGACAACGCAGGAGATGAATGACCATGTTGAGTGAAAAAGTAGGTGGGTCTGGGAACTGTGATCTGACGTAACGAATGAAGTACGATCAGCGTGGATTACGCAGTAGATCCGCTCCAAAGCCAGCGAGGTAATATCAGGTAAAATAAGGATTAGAAAGCACTTCGATGCGACAAAAGGGAACCAAGAAAATGGGTTCAGTGTAAGTGGTCAGCCTTTTACAGCACAATGAGTTGCAGCGGATGCCATTGTTGTAGCACATATTGGTATGGTGATACAAAGAGATAGGAAAAGGAAGAACAGAAAAGCAGTCCAAATGCCGACTGGAAAGTTGAACTGCAAGAGGCTAAAAGGGTACTGGAGCAACTGACCTGGTGAATGAGCCAAGTTACGCAAGGGAAATTAACCGATGGGGTGGTCGATGGCTAAGAGCCACCATTGTTAAAGACGAATGGATTCCGTACTTTCGATGCAACTTGCGCACTCTGTAGTTGTTTCATAATGGATATCCTGGGGATCAACTAAGCTAGATGGTGGAGATTCTGTTGGCAAACACACACACACAGAATAGGCAGGCAAAAGCGGTTCGGCGACGAAAATTACAGGTGCCCATGTTTCCGATGCATACAGTATTACTCGCACCGCGATGTGCAGGGTTGTTCGTACTGTGATTGACCAGCAGACTAAGACGACCAAGTCGCTCGTGGACGTAATCGTAGAACCAGATGATATCACGGATCGAAGGTGTCCTATCATCGCTGACCACTGAGCGTTGTATACAAACGAACTACCATTCCGATCCGCTCTGTCTAGTAGAATCAAGTAGTGGAATCATGATGATTAGTCAGCAGTACAAGATGACAAGCCAAATTCAGAATTAGCCATGGAGTGAACTACGTGCGTACTTAGCCTCAAGAACGAATTGGTGACCCCGTAAACATTGACATTGCATCCGCCCTGAAACTACGACACCGTAAACACACACTCACCGATGAGCTTGTGTAGTCGATCCGAATAGGGAGACGAATCCGGAATGCTGTAATTGCCCGATTGGATGGCCAAGGAACTCTCTCCAAAAGGTAATGTAGTAAAACAGAGAAAATACAGCAGACAACCCAGCGCCCAAATATCAATCTGGAGTCCGAGGGGAATGGAGCTGTGCAAGTTGACCATTTCCGGTGCGCGATACGCCAGTGTGGTGTACCTGCGAATTGTGGCAGAATAACATGGTAGGCAATTAAGCGAGTGTGCCCACGATAGCATGCACTCATCATCATCATCATCATCATCATCATCATCATGTCATCCAAAAGTAATAAAAGCTCCACCAATTAAGACACAATAGAAAAAATAAAATATAGATCGAAACGAGATACAAACATCACAAAATAGGGTCATAAACAGGGAAACTAGCAGTATCATATTATGCACCAAGAATGAGGTCGTGGTAGGAAAGCGGAACATAGAGGGTGGAGGAGGGACAAAGAAGCGATACAAAAGTCACTGAGGTCAGCTCATCACCATAGCAACAAGTGTATCCAATCAGTATTCATCATCCTTAGGACTCCAGCAAGGCAGTCTGGAAACATCAATCGACGTCAAGTCCGAAGTAAAAACCTGCATAACTCTTGAGTAAATCATCGCTTGGCCTCACTTCCATCGACAACCAAGGAGCCGAAAAGTAACACTGATCAGACCACACAGTTGGACTGTGCCTCGTACCGCCGAGGAATGTACCATTTATTTATCTATTTAACGCACGTCGCGGGTCGTTATGCCGATGTGTCCAGCCATCGGAGCCTGGTGCGTGATATACTGGTGCTGAGCGGTACACTCGCTCCTCCTGCATCAAATACACGACGCCGAACGCGCTCATTGCTGACCCGGTGTTCACATCAGACAAGAGCTAAGCTGCGAAGGTAGCGATGATCCAACGTAACTAGCCACTTAGGGTCTGTCGATCCGATAGAACATGTTCCGCAACTGTACAGGAGAGTTGAACGCACGGCTGAATTGTAAACTATACCCTTCAGAGCGAGAGTGATATCGTGCCTGTGCGACAATCTCCGCCACCGGCGATTTAAAATGATGTATGAGATCCTTAATAAACCCAACCATACATGCCACTATCCGTTGAAACTCAGCCGAAACACGTCTCTGAGGGGCCCGCAGTTGAAGCTGGCTACACAGTACAGTCGACTGCAATTTGATCGAAACGTCTTCTTCCTCCGAGTGTCACAGCTCTGTAACTCCCTCTGGGTGACGTAATTAACGCTCGAGCTTATTCCTAAGAAAAACACGTCGAAGCGATACACTACGTGACCATCTGAGGATGGTGTTACTGCAGAACAAACAGTGGACGGTTTCATAATTCTCATACATGTGCTGCGCCGAACCTCTTTGTGAGTCATGGATCCCGTAGATTCCTTGTAAGCCAACACTAATTTATTTTATGAAATTCTCACCCTAACCACCCTACGGGGCTTGTCAAGCATTTGCTTTCATACCCGCTATAAAACAGCACTCCGCAATCAAACGTCGGAAGCTCAACCTATGCGAACAAGGACCTGGTTGATCAGCATTGCCATTGCTTTGGTAAGGTGTAGTAGGCTCCGTCACTGGAGGCGATGACTACGATCGCTATAGGTTTCACAGCTTTTAACACCATTTGGAACACTGAGGAGGTGCCCTCAGACTGGGGGCTGTCAACCGTCGTGCCCAACTTCAAGAAAGGTCAGTGCATTTTGTGTGAAAATCATCGAGGCATTAGCCTTGTTTCCATTGCCTAAAAATTCTCACAAGAATTATTCTTCGACGACTTACTGGTCCTCGTGAGAACCTAATCACTGAAAGTTTGGGTGGCTTCCACATATTTACTCTTCGCCAAGTTATAGAACATAGACACACATACAGGTGACCGACTATGGCGGTTTTCCTTGACTTGAAAGCCACTTTCGACTCTGTTGACCAAGCCAGCTTGTGGCACTGCCAACCCATGAAGGGCGTGGCAGCTTTGCTATTATGCAATCTCCCCTCCGTGACTCCCGAGGTCGTGTAAATTTCTACGAGAAACTCTCTCCTGAGTTCCCCACGACAAGTGGAGTTCGCCAAAGTTGTCTTATATATCCTCTTCTCTTCAACTTTGTTATCGAAATGATCACGAACCAATGGTTTCTTCCAGAATCCACTGGAGTGGAAGTTATGTCGCGAAACCGACTGATGAACCTTCAGCATGAGGACTACATACACCTCCTTGAGTCTGACAAACTGGCTATGCAAACACTAATGGATAGACCGGTGCGTTGCGCTGCACGCTTCGGCATGTGCTTCGAAGCTTCAAAGTGCAAAGTACTGTTGCAGGACAAGACTGGCACACCACAAGAGTTAGCTATCACCGAGCAGCCAATGGAAGTGGTGGATCCCTTCACTAACCTTGGTAGCTGTGTCAAATCTGGTGGTCACATCACCTTCGAAGTTACTTCGCGTGTCAGAACGACCCGTGTGACTTTCCAGAGGCTCAAGCATCTATGGAAACGGTGGGATATCAGCCTATCATTGGAAGGTAGAGTGTATAATGCGGCGGTAAGACTGACATTACTTTACGGATCAGAGACCTGGTCAGTTCGCGGCGAAGACATTAAACACTTGGCCGTGTTTGATCACCGGTGCTTGCGGAGTATTGTTCACTTCTGATAGGAACACGGAGTGAGCAATGCTGAGGTCCGTAAGTTGATTTTTGGTAAAATGCCCTCTGGTGCCTCGCTCGAGTGTATGAGAGAGCTTAATCGCTTCCGTTGGCTAGGCCATGTCCACCGTATGCCTCTTGATCGGTTTCTTCGGCGTGCATTATACGCCGTGGCTGCACCTAGTTGGGCGAAACCTCGAGGTGCTCTGTTCATGACGTGGCATAAGGGCATGAAAAAATTGACTGGCAGACTTGGTCAGGCTGGTGCGTGAAGTTTTCGTGGATGGGATCCTCGGGATAGTGCACACCAATGGTTGGAAACCGTATCAGATATGGTGCAGTTAGGTAGTCAGTGGCGTTCCTGCATTCATTTGCTTGTATCTGGTTGTTAACATTCCGATTGCTCTTGTCAGTCGCTACGCAATACAGGCAGAAAAAAACACGCAATATATAGGGTCCACACTTAGTAACATAGATAAGCAGATAAAAATGACGGGAATGACGTAATCAGGACCAAGGCAATCGAATTGATTGTCTCAGTTGTTTCTGGGCACAGAGTACGGGACACTTCAACCTTATCAGTAGCGCCTCGCCAATTGCCAACAACGCCGGGTTCCTGTTGCGCAATAGCACTTTGAATAAGTCGATTGGGTTCACCTGGTGACGAGTCAGCAAGAGGTGTTTGGAGATAGACGAGGCAGGGTTCAAATTCATTCCTTGTTTCGCTCCGCCTTGGTTAGACAGCAACTGCTTTAGCCACAATGGGAAGTGTTCCGCCACCCTTTGAGCCAGCCGGCGACCAGCCTTGCCTATGTAAGTGTCACCGCAACTGCAAGTGAACTGGTAGATGATGTTAGAGGCCGAACTGATTGGCGCGCTGCTCGAACGGATGTGGAGAGGAATCCTTCGTTCGTTCATTTTTATCTGTTTATCTATGTTACTAAGTGTGGACCCTATATATTGCGTGTTTTTTCTGCCTGTATTGCGTAGCGACTGACGAGAGCAATCGGAATGTTAACATATCGCAACCTCTGTCTTCTTATCTCTGGTTGTCAATTTTCAATCATTTCTGATTAGTATAATGCAAATCCTTACTTCCATGCTATTTGCATCAAATCCCACTATCTTAACGTTGTTATTTATTGTTATTCATGCGATGTGAGTCGTGGTAACTGGACCTAGCGCACTTCGGTGCTCGGATCATAGTTGTTCAACCGAACTGAACTGAACCCGTGTTGATCCCCTGTCGCGAACATACATTCAATCTTACATAGAACCGACAGACAGATAAAGCGAAATATAGTGGATTCATGTTACCCTGTGAAACGTTGTCCGCTCCAACTATTTCAAAACGCTCTGGAATGGTCACCGGCAAGGTGGCGCGAAGCAAACTGCATGCAAGCACACTCAAGATGAACAATAAGCGTTGCAGGCAAGCAGTACTACCCGACTGAGGTAGTTGCGGTAGTGGGCAGCATTGAACAACGCAGTGCGAAGATAAAAGACCCCGGCATGGCACCAGCTGAGTGATTCAGGTTTCTCCCGTTCCAGGAAATGGTTCGGCAGCAGTGTTCCAGGATGCGGTGGGTTTTCGCTTGTCAAGTATTACCTTAATAGAAAGCTACATATGTCTGTTTAACAATCCTGCATCGTGACGCATGCAATTCGTCACTAAATAAAGTTACTGTCCATTGCTTCACTCCGGCGGATCCCCGTATGCCAACAGCCTCTTGCTGGAATTGTGGAGAGGATTAGACTCCTATATGGCAACCGACCAGACGAAAGCGGTATGAACTGAGCAATCAGGTACTGGTTCCTAACGGTCGCGATTCCGTGACTTCGCTTCGCTGCTATGCAAGTAGGTTGTTCAGCCAGTCTCGCGGTGGTGTCCTCAGACAACTGCCGACTTGGGTTTGGGCTATTGTGACCTCTGAAAAAACCATGGATTCCTGTGTTCTGCTCCAGTTTCTTTTCACGACAACTGCATCTTCTTTTGATCTCCGAGGTTTTCGATGGTTCTCTATCAGTACAGCTGCACTTTACTTGTACACACCATTTTTGGCATTTCAAACCTAATCACGGTTCACTGGCAAAAACGAGAATGCTTCCTCCCCCGGTGGACGATCTGAGAGATGAATGTACAACTCGAAGACAAGTGTGCCAAAAGAAAATCTCGCCATTAATTGACCGATCAATTCAGTTGGTGATGGAAAGGTTATCCTCTCATGGACATCTAATAATGGTGAGTGATCCCAACAGTCTTGTAGGCTACCGTCGCGATTCCGGAAGCGGATTGTGGGTTCCAATTTATATCGAGTTAGGAGGAAGATTGGAACCTAAGAGTCCGGCAAAAAACACTGGACGGTTCTCTAATGTTCTTCCGGAGGTGAAGTGGCTACCTAATTGAGCGAGGTGGTCTCAATCACGGACTGGCAACAGTCGAGTTGCGGGTTCGAGCCCTACCAAGGGTCCGATGGAATGCGCACTGCTGATGATTTTCGAAAGGATGAAACGCGCGTACAGTGCTTTTCCGGGCGTGTGCCGGCTGTCTGAGTGAGTCTAGATGTGACGAATTTCTACCTATACCATCCAACTCCCCCTACTACTCTTCTGTAATAATAATGTGTCAGCAGTACGCCGTAAAGGCGCTTCGCGGCCGTGCGACCACCAGCAGTCGCACGCGTGCTGAGGATACCGCGAAGACGCCCACACATACGCGGATTCAAACCCAAGCCGCAAAATTACGAGACAAGCTCGTTAGCACTACGCTACGGCCTTAAGGGTTTTGAAATACTGTAAATATCGGGCGCTAATGACCAACTGGTTTGCATACTGCTCCAAAGCAGGACAGTATACAATACGCTGGAAAATAGCGAATGGCAAGGGTGTCATAATCATCATCATACACGTTGGCTAGAGGTGGGGAACACCTCAGTTAATGTGCCGCAATACACAGAAAAAAGGAGAAAAAATGAAACTGGTGCAAGCTGGCTCAGCTACCGGTAACGGATGGGTATCGTTCCGGTAAGCTACCAGCCGGCTACTGTGCATCAAAAAAGAATACTATGCAAAATTGTATAAGGATAAATAGTGAGAGCGTGGTTGAAGGGGGGCGCTAAGAGGGATGGAGTGGGACAAAGAAACTCACAGCACGAACGCCACTGAGGTCGGCTCCTTGCCATATCAGCAAGTGTGTCCAATCAAACGTGCTCATCGTCGTTCGGACTCCAACCAGGCAGCCGAGACGCTCCAACCGAGGCCAGCTCAGAAGTGAGGGCCTTCATTCCTTTGGACCAAGTCATCGCTTGGACACCCCTCCTCTTCTTCCATCCACATCCCCGGCGCGCAAACAACCAACGTCGCGGGAGTCGGTGGGCTGGCATGCGTAACACGTCGCCCAGCAATAGGAGCCTGGTGCGTGAAATGACGGTGCTGAGCGCTTCATTTCCTTTTCCTGTGCCATAAACAAGGTGTCGAACACGCTCGTTGCTCACGCGGTGTTCCCACCAAATGTGAGCTAAATTACGAAGGCACCGATGGTCGAACGTAACTAGCCTCTTCAGGTCCGCTGCTTTAAGCGGCCAGGTTTCACAACCGTACAGTAGGGTCGTACGTACTGCTGCATTGTACACTCTACCCTTCAGGGCAAGAGTGATGTCGCGTCGGCGCCATAAGTGGCGAAGGTTAGCAAAAGCGCCCCGAGCTTTTGCTATACGGTTCGCGATCTCATCTTCAATCCCACGGACGTTGATACAACTTCCAAGGTAGTTGAATTTTTGAACGACTTCCAGCTGATCCCCACCAACGGTCAGGGTAGAAGGCGGTCCAGACCAATCTTGGAGAATCGCTTTGCACTTCGAGGGTGCGAAGCAAAGCCCGAAGTGACGGACAGCTGGTGCTAATCTGTCCAGTGCCGCTTGGCACGTTTGTGAGCTGTCAAAGATCAGGGCAATATCATCAGCATACTCCAAATCAAGAAGTCGTTCTCCTGGGAGTAGCTCTACACCTTCAAAGTCGTGTCTTGTAAACGCGATTTCCATGACTTCGTCAACAGCGAAGTTGAAGAGGAAAGGTGACAGCCGGCATCCTTGTCTCACGCCGCTGGAGAAGATAAAGGGCGACGACAACTTGCCGTAAGCCCTCACTCTGCCCGAGCTACGCCCATATAATGCTCGGATAATATTTACATATTTCTCAGGTACACCTTTCCTGAGTAGACAGTCCCAAAGTGCATGTCTGTCCACCGAATCGAATGCACCTTTGATATCGAGGAACACGACAACGGTGGGCCGCCAATATATGTGACGGTGCTCCAACAACTGACGCAAGGTGAAGATGTGGTCAATGCAGCTACGACCTCGACGAAATCCAGCTTGCTCCTCACCAATCTGGCTTTCACGATTGCCACTCAGTCTGTGAAGAATGACAGAGGCAAGCAATTTGGAGGCAATGGAGATCAGACTGATTCCTCTATGGCTGCCGCATTCCGATCGTGAGCCTCCTTTGAAAAGTGGGACTATGATGTAGCGGCTCCAATCGGTTAGGACAGTTTCCTGCTCTCACAGTTCCACTAGTAACGCGTGTAAATCATCCACGAGAGCAGGTCCCCCGAATTTGAAGAGGACTGGAGGAAGATCATCAGATCCCGAGGCTTTGTTCAACTTCAACAGTCCGATCTCACGTTCGACTTCTGAACGAGAGCGTAAATCCAAAGGGACAGCACACGGAGCAGAGCGATCTCTGGCCGGCGAGAAACCTAATCATTCCGATCGATTAAATTGCCTTTCAAAGTGCTCAGCCCAACGTTCCAGACGTTTTGATAAGTTGTGGATAGGCTGTCCACTCTCGTCACGCATAGTTTCACTAACACCAGGTCTCCTGCTGCCCGTTTCCCGTATCAGACGGAATAAATTACGATGGTTACCAAGAGCAGCGGCCATTTCCATCTCTGATGCATGATGAGACCACCAGGATTCGCGGTCTCTCTTCAGGCTAGCACGGAGTTTTGCCCGGAGCGCTTTGCGAGTTTCATTGTGTTCGCTTCCAGCCGGAATATGTCGGCGAGCATCTATAAGTTCCAGAGACTGTGAAGAGACCCAATGTTCGTGCTGGCGATTAGACATAGCACATGAGGATTTGCCTGCTGCTAGTAAGGCCTGGTGAATATGAGACCAGTGACCTTCAACTGCATCCAGTTAGCGTTTATCCAACTCGCATGACAGCGTACTTTGATAGGCATTCAGAACAGCTGGCTTCGCCAGTTGGCTGGTGTCAATGCGCTCACAGCGTCGTCGTGGGCGTCCGCCAATATGCATCCGCAGGTCAGCACATACAAGTGCATGATCAGTGTCAACACCTGTGCTCCAAAGCGAGCGACAGTTCTGGACGCAGTCTCTCCATCGGTAACTTATCGCAATGTGATCGATTTGCGTCCAAGGCTGGTGGGCGCCAAGTCACCCTCCGGCGACTGCTGTGTCTGAAGTTAGTGCTCGCAAGAAATAAGCGAGCATCTTCACACAAATGAAGTAACCGCTCACTGTTATCATTACGGGAACCTATATCATGTTGGCCGCCCAGATGCAGCTCATCTGTGGATAATTTTCCAACTTGAGTGTTCAGATCCCCAGCCAGCACTACAGTGTCCGAGCTTCTTCTGTGGCGAAGAAGCTCGTTCAGTTGACAATAGAAGTCGTCTTTTACCGAGTCATCGCTACAGTTTGTCGGTGCATAGGCAGCGATAACGAATAGACACCTGTTAGTCCCACGCGACTTCGAAGTTTTGAACAAGCCAGCCAATCGGACCGCACACATCCGGCTACTGATTGGAATCCAATCAACCAGAGCAGCTTCAGCCCGGGGACTCAGGGCAATACCAACACCGGCTTGGCCGGTGCTCGAAGCTGCATCGTCACCGGATAGGCGCAATGAGAAAGTGCTGCTAGTGCCACCTGAAGGGGATCGCAGAGTGAGTACAGAGCTCGAGTCTTGCAGGCGGGTCTCCGATAAGCAGCAGATATCGATCGAGAGGGTCTCTAATGTTCGGGCAAGTGCTGCCTGTTGACCGATTTGAAGCAATGTGCGAACGTTGAGGAATGCCAGTCTGAAGGAGGATCGAGGGCTCCAAATGGAAGCCGATGAACTGGAATGGGCCGCTTGCTTGGACATGGGCCTGTTGACAGTGCAGGAATGACGCTCTGCGTTCACCTGTGAGTTGAAACTAAAAGACAAGCGACTATTGAAGCAAGATGGGGGGGGCCGAGAATTGGGGGGATAAAAGTGAAGCTGGAACGGGACGATAAGGATGAAAAAGCGCAAGAAGGGGAATAAGAAGATGGGAAGGCTTGAGCAGTAGCATCCAAACCCCTATCCACCCTGCTCGATGCAGCAGATAGGGCACCGTTGATTATCCTCTGCGGTGGCCAGAGCATCAGAAATTTGTTTGAAGAGAAATTCATTGTATTGCGTGGGCAGGATACTGTCAGGTTGCCCAGGCCTAGACAGGAGAACAATTAGGGTTCTCAACCAAAGCCTTTGGTTCAAAAACCTGGCCGCAAGGCAGCGGGTTTGGCACTGGACTACAAGGAGTCCGTTTTAAGGAATAAGGAGCCACCCTCATTTCAACCCCCAACTTGGAGGACCAGGTGACTGAGTTTGTCTGGCCTCTAACCATTGACCAATCTGGTATGAGTTACTCTGAATGTGCAAAAATGCACCACCCAGTATAGCTCAATGGATCACTGAGGCACACAAACCATCGCACCACGGTAAGGTCCAGCCTCATTGCGATGGAGCAAGGGTATCAGAAGTAAGACGTTCAATTACCCAAAACAACGAGGCAAACTACAGCGTCCACAATGAGGTAACTGCACTTGCAAAATATACGGAATGTGTGCAAAAAGCCGGACCTGTCAGAAAGTACAAGACACGGCTCACTTCTCACCGGGGTTTGATACCCCCTACTATCGGCAAGAGAGACGGGATTGTAATTAGGACCAGCAGTGAAAAGCAAACGAATTCGATCGACTTATCGGGTACCAATTAACTGCGCATAAGGGAGGGGATTGATTTGTGCTGGTGTATTCAAACAGTCGTCTTGCTAAGTACTCCAGTTGCATGCTTTGTGGGGTTAGATCGCTATAGTTTGTACGCGTGAAACAGTGATCAAACCAAATAAGCTAGTGAGCTTGGTTGGAATTGCTCAGGGAGCAACCAGTGGTTCGCTAGAGTCAAGCGACGGAGTAATGCAGAATGAGTGAGGTATTTGTTGGAAACGTTCACAGTCTGCACATATCGTGGCACAGAGATCCCAACCAAACTCTCGCTAGAGTAGGGTAGAAGTTAGGGTATGTGCATCGTTGATGAATCGAGCAAGAATAAAAATCGACCCGGGTGGATTTCCGGATTGAGGAACGATAGCTGTTCGATTAGTAACAAAGTAAGCAAGTTAGACAATGAAGCCCTTTCAAGTTAGTTCGCTTCCAACTCGAACCTGAAGATGTGGCGCTTATCCGAGGATAAATTGTAAACTGTATTGGCCAACAGTGTACCGGGATAGTTAGTGTGTCATTACGGCTTCGGTTATGCCAATAGCGTTGTCAACATAAGCTGTGTAAAAGGAACAACACGGATAACGATAGATAGCCCTCATGACTAGGAGGGATGGATGGAGCAAGTTCATAAGTGTCTCGTCAAAAACCCGTACATGCCAGTTTCAACTACATCTTCTGGGAACTCAGACCAAAACGTCCATCTTCGTAGAACTAGTGGAGATAAAAAAGTGTACATGCTCGTAGCGAGTGGGGACAGTGATCAAATGATGGAAACCTGATGGATTTGGACGGCATTAAATTTGTTTGTATCAGGCAGTAAAGGTCGTTGTGGTGGTGGTTCACCGTAAATGCCTTAATGACAGACCAGGCACCCTTGACTACCTAGAGTAAAATCGATTTCGACGTGCATAACCCCCAAGTGCTTTAATAAAGTTCAAAAAATACTACGAGGTGTGCCGAGCGGGCACTTTGTAGTCTCTCAGGTGAAATACGACCAGAAGCAAAGGCCCGCATTTGCACTTGAGAAAAGGCATCATTCAGAACATTGTATCCACGCTAAGCTGTCACGCGATTAGCATCAATCCTACGAGGTCACCCGCACCTACGCGGACTTGAACCGGTGAGCTTCGAATTAGAAAGCAGGCACATAATACTCTCGGTCACTTACTTTGCAGTAGTGGCAAACAGCGAAAAAGAAAAGAGATTAAATACAACGAATCGGGTGGGTAATGTGACGAGAAAACACTCCAATCCACAGTATGCGCAAGCGAATATTTCGCTCTGTTTTCGATTAGATGAAACTCACAAAAGTATAATGCTTTGAACTTTTCGAATCGTCTCCTCTATGATTCGGATACTCTACAGTGATGAGAAAATCGCAAAACGAAACTACGACAATGACGGTAATCGAAAGTAGTTGCTTTCGATTACCGTGGAAGGTAAAGTTGACCCAACAAACCAAACAATAACTGAGGTAGTGTGCCGCAATCCAGACACATACGGGATACTAGGTATTTATTTATTTTGATGGTGATGGAGTAGTATCATGCCCTATGAAGAAACCATGGATTTATACCGCGACATCACCCGCATCCACGCGGATATGAACCCGTGACTTCAAGAGTACTACGCAAGCACGCGTTCCTTTCGGCCACCGGCGGGAGAGAAGAAAAGGACTATAGATGATCAAAGTGGAAGACCGGCAGAATTCCTTACACTGGTTGTTACAATAGGTGAAGAGTGAACAACCCGGTAGAAAGCATGGAAAACGAACACACGGGGGAAACTGCAATAGCAAAAGAGGTGAGGTTGAACATACCGATCAATCTCTTCTTGACATCGTAACAAGCCATGAACCCCGGGATGAAGAACGCGAGAAGTGGCACTTCCGAAATCGCACAAGACAAAATTCTGTCGGCTATCTATGAGAACATTTTCCACCTAAAAAGAATACAAATAAGAGACGCAGATAAGAAGGGTAGGGAAAAAGTCCACAATCAATAAGTCACGGTTACAATCGATCGATTCATAAAAGTAATTCAAAAAGCAAGGTGCATCGCGAGGAATAGAAAAATACAAGTGAAGAATAAAAAGAGCAAAACAAGACAAAATGAGAGGGAATACTTTCCAGTTCTAACGTAATATTTGTGCGAAAACTCTTCTGATGAATTGCGACCGTAACTGGACTTAACAGAAAAAGCATTGAGACAAAGCACTGGGAGAGGTAAACGACCCGCAAAGCAACATACATAGAGTGAAACTATACAGCCGTTGCAGCAACCTACGAAACGTATCTGATGGGTAAACCGAGACACTAGTTCCATGGAAATTCGAGAGATGAATAAGTTATGGACTCGATGGATATTGTGTACTGTACGCATGAAAACAATGCACTACACGATGCGTTTCGATCACATTTGATCTCCTCATATAGAGATAGCGGGCATCGAACCCGGGACCATTTGGATGTTAGCTCAAATCGCTAGTTCTTTGGCCCCTGAACCAAGACAGTCAACGCCTGGCACA
The DNA here is from genome assembly GCA_944474145.2 of Dicrocoelium dendriticum. Lineage (NCBI taxonomy): Eukaryota > Metazoa > Platyhelminthes > Trematoda > Plagiorchiida > Dicrocoeliidae > Dicrocoelium > Dicrocoelium dendriticum. Next base: position 4,790,812 of record OX104066.1, on the reverse strand, counting down.
ACGGTTAATGATTAATTGGAGAGTCGGTTTGAAGGACACGTGGTGTGGATACAATGTGGACCGTGAATCGCATTGAAGTGAACCTTGGCCAATTCCACCGCCTGGAACGTAACTGATGAGGCAGATGGAAATTGGGTGTGTTACTCGTCCCAAAACATTACTCTCCACCATGCGTTTCAATCTTGTTTGCTCTCATCAGTTAGAGATAGCAGGCCTTGAACCCGGGACCATTTGGATGTTAGCCGAAACCTCCACCACTTTAACCGATAAGTGATAACGGGCAAATGGAGATGCCTATGCGAGTATTGGAGTCCATGTTGCAAGTCCGAATCTTTGCGGAATCATCTGATGTTCCTGCAATAATAACATACATAAACAGAGCCTCCACCTTCAAGACAGGGGAAAGGTGTATTTCTTAAGAACTAATGTTAACAATGAAAGGCACAGGGAATCCCGCGCATGCGCGGGTACGAAACAGTGACTTTCGGCCAACGGTCAAGCACAGTTTTAGATCCGTAAACTAAAACGCCTAACAATAGCTGGGAGCAGTTCACGCCTGTCTTGTAATCCGATCACCATTTCGAATCCGCGCAGGTGCTGGCGACCTCGCGGTATGTCCAACCAAAGCAAGACCGGTGGTGGTCGCGTGGCAGCGAGGTGTCGGCACGATGCTAGGTGAACTGGTAACGTCATCTGGAAAGTTGTCCAAACAGTAGTTCCGCTACAAATGTATCGTACGAGAATCGTATAATCTGTGTTTGTCTGGCAAGCTGATGTCTCAACATCCCCACAGCAACCTATTGGGTGTAATGATCATCTTGGATACATACATGGGCCCATCAGTCACTTTTCAACGATGATGCGAAGAAGCGGTGCAGTGGTCTCTCAAGGGAACAGTGGTAAACACTTGTCAAGACATGAAGCGCTTTGCATCAACCAGTTTAGAAGCATTCGGCGAATAAGGCGCTTCCAAAGCCCTTCTAAATGCGCATCGAAATCAACTTAGAGAACAGTGATGACTGAGGTTCGAACCCATACCGTTAGCTATCAGACTATGAGTTTGAGTGACAAGTAAGTCAATTAGAACTTTACCTGGACAATTGAAATTAGGAGCCTGAGCACTATGCAGATTTACATCAAAGAATTCAGATGGGTGTTCCAAGTTGGCCGACAACGTTGCATCGAGGAACGCCACTTGTAATTGTGTTCAGGGAATCGCTATGGTCCGTGGGTGTCAAGTACAAAGACGCAAACATTTGCATTGCAAGATGGTGCAGTTTCGGTTAATGAACATCGTAATTAGTGCTCAAAGCTAAATCCGGTCCTATATTTTTTCATGATTATCATTATGGAAAATCCATTTTCAAATATGGAAATTATGTTGAATGAGATCAGTGTTATCAACTCTTTTTGTGATATTAATGGATTCTCAGCACCAGTCTTTGTCAAAATAGGTGGTGGTTGTGCGTTTGGTGAATTCCAAAAGAATATGTTACAATTAAATTAATAAGTAATCTCCTACATTTTGACACATTTTACCTTTCACGCAAGTTGGTGCAGGTGAGATTTTCGTAAACATTTGAAAATAAACGCATTGTTATCGAGGTTAATAAGCATCCAATTAATTCGCTCATCTAATTTGCTTTATCGTCCACACAAACATATGTTCAAACTTAGCGAAATCGGCGATACCAACCTCACATGCATGAATTGGTTATAGGGCGGCAAACGACCGCCTGACTCCAATGAACAACGATGGAGAAGCTAGTGGATAGATGCCCCATCTAACTGCGAGGCGTTATAGACTTGTATTGGCAGTTTGAGTACCAACATGAATTATCTGAAACAGTCTGATTCCCTGAGCAATCAACACTGATGTGTCCCTAGCGAGTGACCACTAATGATTAGGTAGATGGTTAGATGAGCCGATAATACAGATGATTTTATGATAATTTTATTTCATTAATAAGCCCGCTTTATCCTTCTGGGAGTAATTACACCCAGGTTCGAAACCGCTGATCAAGGAGGTACACGCCGATGGGTGTTTCGCGTCCGGAAAAGCGTTCTCCCAAGTTGGGTTATACAGTTCGGAAAAGTGCCAAGAGGAGTAATGGCAGTTTCACCGGCGATAAAAGCGCTCTGTGAAGCTGAACTGATCAGAGAATGTTTACCCACCACCACAAAGTGAAAGGCATTAATCATGGCATTATCCATTGAAAAATGGATTAATCGCATCGAACAGACGCAGATAAGCCATGCAGATAAGACAAATGATGTACCAACAATAGTCGATCACCCTCTAAGGTAAAAACGCGCCGTGAACGTCATTCAACTAGTCAAATAAGACACGCGAACAATGGGGGTTGCGTGTTCCGTAAGACTGATCTGCAAGATATGTGACTATTCGAACAGACTATTATGACGTAGACAAATGTCGAGGTGCAAGGTGAAAACGAATGGCATACACGGGATTTTGTTAGCTAACTCGGGATTTAATACACAAAGGAATCTATTGACTAACCTTCAAGTCACGATGAATCACAGGGGTTTTGCAATGGTGCAGACGACAAACAGCTTCGCATACATCGCAGAAAACACGCATTACTTCGACTTCGGTCAAACGCTGTTGACATTGGTGTCGTTCATTGAGCAAAAGTGAAAGGCTCCCTTCAGAGTTTCAGGTGAGGGGAACCGGGATTGTACAACAGACGAAGCAGTGAGAAAAAGAAGAGAATAACTAGTATTAATCAGAGGAAAGTATATATGAGTAATTTGAAGACAATATAAAGAGTGAAGAAAAATCAAGTGCAGTTCAGATCAGTCAATCTAATGTGATGATACCAAAACCAAAGTGAGTGGATCGAAGCTCCCATGCGTGTCGCAATGACAGTAATAAGTAGCATAAGTGGGAATGAGAAAAGGAAACTGGCAACAAAAATGCCAATCAAACAAGGAGCTAGCATATCTGCGCAAAACTCGCGAAGATTTCACTCGGCTCACCCAGACTATGCGGCGATTCAAACTGTGTAAATAACAACCGAGGCGTTTTCAGGACAGATGCCAAGCCATATAGAACCAGTTGAGCTCTACACAGGGCACATTTGCATCAACTGTGTATGCTGCAGTGAACCCGATGCACTTCTCATGACACTGCTGTATCCATCGTATCAAGCCGTAGTGAAACATCTGAGCTCCTCAGTTGCTTCGGTTACCGCAGAAACCCATTCTGACAATAACCGAGATTCCCTCAGGACACCATCACTGTGCGACAACTCATGTGCCTTGCAAACATCTATCTTCCTCTATAGTTTATGCTATTCTATTGAACCATAAAAAGGACGCCTAGACGGCGTGCTTCAGCTCTGTTACTCAGTAAAGGAACTCTTACAAACGGCCAGTCTTTCTTTCTCGTTTGGATCTCAGTGCAGTTGTGTTAGGTTACGCGTGATTCGTTCCCAGTCTCGTTTCGAGTGTACGTCTGATGCCTAGATCACGATAGCCAGCAGCGTTACGAATTCGACTGATTACTCTGCACGCGTGAAGAACGTTCGTCCGTTCCGACTGAGTCGAAACAACTAGGACACGTCATAACATGTAGCCAATAGAGTCAAAGTAGTCACACAAGTGAACTGCGAATCAGAATCAACAAAAAATGGGAAGAATACTGAAGTGTGAATGCTTAGTGTGATGGTAGGCCAGGTTTCAATTTCGTCCGATGCCATTCTGGTACCCGGAAGAGGCGAATAATATGAGATAAAAGCAGTTTAGTCGGCGTAACACAAAACTAATGAAGGCGCTGCGAATGGAACGAGGATAAAGGTAATTAAGTGCGGCCACCTCCAGCACATAGCACGCGACTTATGTAAATATGGATAAAGTAATTACTAACAATTTCATAAAGCTAAGAATGACAAGGAACAGCAAGGGTCAATGAAATTCAGAACTAATCTGGGGCAAAATTTTTAACAGGTTAGACATGGTACCATATGGAATAAGCTGCCTGAGAAGATAAAAAGTGCTGAATACTTGTGCGTATTCAAGAAAAATGAATAAAGTCAATCTGTTAACTGAGAATCAACAGGGGGTGAAAATCCAAACGCCGGATGGCATATGATACCAGAGAACCTCGAGTGTAGAAATATTACGATGGTGAAGTGTCGTTTGTTGCTAGACGGAGCACTGCTGACGCATTTCCTTCCACTTCTTCATTACAGGGTTCTGGGGTTTGGTGAAGAGCAGAACGCAATCGAGAAAAAAGATTTAAAGAATGAGCCTGTGAAAAGTTCTATAGAAGAATCCGAAAAACCGAATGCTATGTAGAATTGAGGTGTATGAAAACGCGAAAACTGTCAGAGATTTTGGAGAATGTTTGTACAAAGTGTCACAGGACTGGGTCCTTAGGGGACAAGCGGTTTAATTGACAAAGCAAACCAAGCGAAAATGACAACAACTGGCACGTAGAAACCTCCGTGTAAATAACTAGGTCATTAGCATAACTAACGATACTTCTGCATACCTGAGATCCTTCCTATGAATCAGTCAAACAAATTGGCTCCAGTGCAGCTAAACACGAACCAATCAGCGCACGGGCGAATATGTGCAGACGGTCATTGTGACGACACTGGACCTTAACGTGGTGCGATGGTTTGGGTGCCTCAATAATCCAGTGATCTACGTTGCAGGGTGCTTTTTGCACCTTCAGAGTCACTCATACCAGATTGATCAATGATTAGAAGCCAGACAAACTTAATCTCCCGGTTCTCCAGATTAGGGGTTGGAGTGAGGATGGCTCCTTACTCCATAAAACAGATTCACTGTAGCTGTGCCAAAACCTCGCTGCCTTGCGGTAAGGTGCTTTGGTTGAGAACCCTAATCGTTCTCTTGTCTAGACCTGGGCAACCTGACAGTATCCTGTCAACGCAATACAACTCAACGACTTTTCCCTTAAACAATCCCTTGATGCTCTGGCCGCCGCAAAGGATAATAAATGGTGCCTCATTTGCTTCAAGGAGCAGGGTGGTTAGGTGTTTAGATGTTACTGCTCAAGCCTTGCGTCTTCGTATTCCCCTTCTCGGACTTTTTGATCCCCATCGTCTCACTCCAAGTTCACTTTTATCTCCGCCTACAATCCACCAATTCTGGGCCCACCCCGCTTTGCTTAAATAGTCACTTGTCTTTACCTTCAACTCATATGCAATCTCAGGGCGCCGCTCCAGTTCAGTCGACAAGTCTGTTCAAGCAAGCGGAAAACGTCAGTTCATCCATGTCTCTTTGGAGCCCTCGATCCCCGCTAAGAATGGTATGCCTCAACGTGCGAACTTTGTTACAGATTGATCAACAGGCAGCACTTGCCTGAACACAAGAGACTCTATCGATCGATATTCGCTGTTTATCGGAAACCCGTATACAAGATCTGAGCTCCGGGAGTACCCTGCGATCCCCCACATACGACACTAGTCACATTCTCATTGCGCCTGTCTGGAGATGACACGGCTTCAAAGGCCGGCCAAGCCGGTGTAGGCATGGCTCTTATCTCCCAGGCTGAAGCTGCTCTGATCGATCAGATCCCAATGAACAGCCGGATGTGCGCGGTCAGATTGGCTGGCTCATCCAAAGCGTCGAAGTGGCGTGTGGACAAACGGTGCTTGTTTGACATCGCGGCTCACGTGCCCACAAATTATGGCGCTGACTCGGTAAAAGACGAGCTCTATCACCAATCTAACGCGCTCCTTCGTTACAGAAAAAGTAAGGACACTTTGGTGCTTGTTTGTGAGTTGAAATCTCAAGTTGGAAAAATGTCCACCAATGAGCATCATCTGGATGGTGTAGGCCCCCAAAAGGATAACGGTGATCGGTTGCTACACCTCTGTGAAGATGCTCCTCTCTTTCTCGAGAGCATTACGTTTAGACACAGAACTCGCAAAACAGTGACTTGGCGTCCACCAGCCTCGAACCAACCATAGACGTAAATCGATCACATTGCAATCAGTTACCACTGGAGGGGCTGTGTGCAAAAGTGTCGCTCGATTTGGAGCACGAGCGTGGACTCTGATCACGCTCCTGTGTGTGTCGAGCTTCGGGTACGTTTCGGCGAACATCCGCAACCTCGCAGTGCGCGCATAGGCATCAAGCAACTGGCGAAGCCGGGTATTCTGAATACGTATCAAAGTACGCTGGCATCCGTGATGAGTAAGCGTTTACTGAACACCGTTGAAGATCACTGGTCGCATATTCGCCAGACGTTATTAGCAGCAGACATGTCTTCATGTGGTAAATCAACTTGCCACACTAAACATTGGGTATCTACACAGTCTCTGGAACTAGTGGATGTCCGTCGACGTATCCCGGCTGGAAGAGAGCACATTGAGATTCGCGGAAATTTTAGGGCAAAACTGCGTGCTAGCCTAATGAGAGACGGTGAAGTCAGATGGTCTCATCGTGCATCGGAAACGGATACAGCCGCTGTCCTTGGTAACCATCGTAAGTAATTCTGTTTAATAATGGAAACGGGCAGCAGGAGACCTAATGTTAGCGAGACCATACGCGGCAAGAGTGGACAACGGATTTACAACTTGTCTAAACACTCGAATCAGTTCAATCAGTCAGAGTTGTCGGCTTCTCCACCAGTCATTGATCGCCCTGCTCCCTGGACCATCCCCGTGGGTCCAACCACACACAGAAATCGAAAAGAAGATTAGATTGTTGAAATTGAATAAGGTCGCAGGGGCAGATAGAATTCCTCCAGCCCTCTTCAAATTCGGCAGACCTGCTCTAGCAGATGATCTACATGAGTTACTAGTGAAACTTTGGGAGCAGGAAACTGTCCCAACTGACTGGAGCCGCTCCGTTATCGTCCTAATTTGCAAGGGAGGCTCCCGTGTGGAACGCACCAATTATAGAGGGACCAGGCTGATCGCAATGGCCTCTAAATTGCTTACCTCGGTCGTTCTCCACAAAATGATTGGCACTCCTGAAAGTCGGATTCTTGTGGAGCAAGGTGGATTTCGTCGAGTTTGAGTATACATCGACCATATTATTAGTTTATGTCAATGGTTGGAGCACTACCATGTTTATTAACTATCAACCGTTGTCGTGCCTTTGATTCGGTGGATCGATGTGCCTCTTGGAAGTGTCTGCTGAGAAAAGGTGTGCCCGATAAATGCGCAAACATTATCAGAGCGCTGTACGCGCATAGTTCAGGCAGAATGAAGGTTCTGGCAAACTTTCGCTACCCTTCAATATTTCCAGCAATGTGAGACAAGGTTGTTCGCTGTCACCTTTCCTATTTAACTTCGCTATTGACGAAGTCATGGAAACAGTGTTCGCTGGACACGACTTACAAGATGTGAAGCTGCTTCATGGTAAGCGACTTCTTGACTTGGAGTATGCGGACGACATTGCCCTCATGTGTGACAGCGACCAAACGTGCGAAGCAGAACTGGACGGATTAGCCCTGGCTGTCAATCGTTGTGGGCTATACTTTGCACTCGCGAAATGCAAAGTCCTCCAAGACTGGCAGGGACTCACTCCTGCTCTGACCACTGGCGGCGATCAGCTAAAAGTCATCGAGAAATTCAAGTATCTCGGCACCTATATCAGCGCCAATGAAAATAGATGAGATCACGAATCGCATAGCAAAAGCTCGAAGTGATTTTGCCAATCTCCGCAACCTTTGATGCCGGCGCGACATCAATCTCGTCCTAAAGGGCAGAGCTTGCAATGCAGCCGTCCGTTCAACCATCTTGTATGGTTGTGAAACTTGGCGCATCATGTCGACAGACATAAAGAGGCTAGCTACGGTCGACCATCGCTGCTTCGCAGCTTAGCTCATGTCTGGTAGGAGAACCGCGTGAGCAATTTATCGGAGACCGCAGCCTAATAACGTGAAACGGTTCCGTGACATCTGTCAGCTTGACACGCGTTGCTACCCGGACTGGTGGTAGCGCAGCTAACTCACGCGAGAATTTGATGAAATCAACCCGTCAGCACGACACAGGTTACTACATGACAGGCGTGAGTGAGCACGACTAGAGCTGGCGAGTGCGGACCGCTAGCAAGTTTGGAATCTGTCCAGGCAAGTGGCGTGAGTCAGCTCAGGAACGCGCAGCCAAAGATGATAGCATGTGACCTATAAAATTAACCGTGTTCTGTGCCTATTATACTTCGGTCTAGCAGGCTTCGGTGTTTCCTTTTGTCCCCGGCGGGGTTGGCAGCGCAGAGGTGGACAGCGTTATAAGAGTAACGAAAGTGTTCGGCGTCGTGTATTTGGTGAAGGAAAAGTGAACGAACCACTCAGCACTATTATTTCACGTCTCAGGCTCCGATGGCTGAGCTACGTGTTACGCATGTCAGCCCACCGACTCCCGCGCTGCGGATAGTGGATGGAAGAAGAGGGGTGTCCAAGCGATGATTTGGTTAAGGGGAATAAAATCCCTCACTTAAAAGTTGTCGTTGGTTGGCGTATCCCGACTGCCGGGCTGGGGTCCGAAGGATGATGAACACGTCTGGTTGGACACACTTGCTGACATGGCCAGGAGCCGGCCCCAATGGCGTTTGTGTTGTGAGTTTCTGTTGTAAAGCTGCCTTCGTACTGCTGCACTGCTGCTATTCTGCGCCTGCGAGACTACGACCACCTGATTGCTCAGTCACGCGCGCCAACCAACCGAGGGGATACAGAAGACCAAGGCTCGGTAAACAGGGAGTCTATTCTACACGATAGATCAGTTCTATTTATTGCTGAACGAAACATACTAATTTTGGAAGCGTTTGGCTCTCAGCCAATGTGAGTTAATTCCGTTCCACGGATTTTCTATATTTGGCAAAATGGTTCGCCTCCGTTGACTAGAGCTTGTATTTGCTGGTTACTCAGTTTGCATCCGATCCCCAAATTTGGCAAAACAGTCCAACGTCGTTCCACGCTCGTGCTGGTGACCTTCGCAGGCAGCAGACAGCTCACTTGCTCCGCGGAAAGCCAGTGTGCTACGTTGTACCTGGAGATTGGCTGCGCTTACCCATCTATTATCTCCCCCTTCGAATTGATTGCCCCTACCTATTTTCCGCACTTGGGCTTGGTCATAGCTTTTTACCCTGGGGTCCACTTGTAGCTATCGCGGTTGCCTACTTCTCCGACTTGGCCTGCAGGTCACATCGGGTGACGTTTGTGCGACCGGCTGTGTTCGGCTTTGGAGATCAGTTCTGTTTTCTAAACCAAATGTATCCAGTAGTATGTCCCACTGTGGTGCCGCTGGTTCTTGATGTTTTGGTGTTTTGCCATGCCGCTGTCGTAGATGATTGGTGTATTTGGTCCACTTGTCCTTTCCGACCATTATCTCATAAATAACCTTACCCCTCTTTCCACTAACCGATCCGCTAACTCATTTTTTCGAGGTCTGGAAGTCCCGTGCATACACCAAGTCGCCAATCTTGAACGTGTGAAGCCTATTATCCTGCCCCTCTCTCGGTTGGCAGTTGCGTTTTCCAACATTTCTGGGAATCAGGCTATCAAATGTCGTGCTAATTTTTATCCAAATAGACAATCAGAAGGAGATTTACCCTCCGGTGTGTTTGGATTTAGTGTTTCGATACATTTTCAAAAACGGCTGAATTGCAACTCGTGACACTCTCGTTCCTTCAGCTTTGAGAAGAGCACGTTTAAAGGTATCTACAAACCGTTCGGCTTGCCCATTCGATTGTGGATGGTACAGCGGCGAAAACTTGTGCTGGAAGCCGTTTTGCATGCAAAATTTTCGGAACAGTGTTAAGGTGAACTGGGCTCCGTTGTCTGTAACCAGCATCTTTGGGGTGCCAAAATACGGGAACATTTTGTTCAGCTCATTGATAGTGTGCTGGGCGGTGGGATTTTGCATCGGAATCACGTCGGGCCATTTTGTGTAGGAATCAACAAAAATCAAATAAGATTGACCGTTGACTGGTCCCACATAATCCAAGTGGATTCTCTGCCAGGGCTTTTCCGACTCGGGCCAAAGGTACCACGAACATCTCGGAGGTGTCTTTGCCGCTTGTTGACAAGATTCGCAACTTTGGCCGAACAGCTCGATTTCTGAATCCATTTGAGGCCAATACACAAAAACTTCGCGCCAGTGCCTTCATTCGGCTGGCTCCCGGATGTCCTGAATGGAACTGCTGTAGTATTCGCTTGCGAAACTTCCTTGGTACAACGACTCGGCCTCCGAACATTAGACAATTATCAACAACCGAAAGGGATCCGCGTCGATTAAAGAAAGATTGCAACTCATTCGAAATTCTGACATTAGGCCAACTGGACTACACAAACCCTATCAATTTCAACAAGATATCGTTTTGAGCCGTCTCTGCACGAATCGTGTCCGACGTTACTGGCAACTCCCTTACACTGTCAACCAGGATGCGCTGAACTTCCGACTCGAATTTGACAGATGCAATCACGCAGTCATCGTTTTCCTTCAAGTGGGAACTGAGGAGGCGAGATAGAGCGTCAGCTTGGCCGAGTTGTTGTGTAGATCGGTACTGTATACTGAAATCGTAAGCCAGCAGTACGGTTGCCCATCTCTGTAACCGACTTACTGTGAAAACAGGAATACCCTTCTTTGATCCAAATATCGAGAGTAGAGGTTTGTGGTCCGTGATCAGGTTGGAACGTCTACCATATAGCATCTTATGAAACCGTTTCACTGCCAAAAAAAACATCGCCAGTGCTTCCTTCTCAATCTGACTGTAATTTCTCTCCAAAACTGTCAGCGACCGCGCTGCGTGCGCAATGGCCTTCTCCTCCTGGGAACACGTGAGAAATGACAGCACCTAATCCATAATTGGAGGCGTCCGAAGCAACAACAATCTCCAATTTTGGATTGAAGTGGGTCAAAAGTAAATCAGAACTGAGCGCTGCTTTAACTATATCAAAGGATTGTTGGCACTCCTTTGTCCATCGCCATTCTTCCCCTTTCATCAGCAACTCGCTTCAGAGGACCTCTTGTCTGATGTAGACTTGGCAGGAAGGCACTATAATGACTTATAAGACCGAGAAATAAAACGAAGTTCGGCAACATCCCTTGGTGGTGGTATTTGCTTGACGGCTTCTATATTAGCGGTATCCGGACGTCGGCCATGTTTGCCAATGATGAACCCGAGAAACTTGACACTTTCCATCAGGAAATTGCATTTTTCCGCTCGTAAACGGGAGCCAGTTTCGTCTAAACGAGTGAGTACTTTCTCTAACGTGGCCAGCTTGTGGGTCAGACTCCATAAGCAATGCATCATCCAGGTAAACTGCGACCCCAGGGATATTGTTCAGCAGCTTATCCATGATTTGTTGAAAAATAGCGGAATCAGTTTTCACTCCGAATGGCAACCGATTGTACTGGAAAAGACCCAGCCGTGTTTTGACCGTCAGTAGTGTTCTGCAGTTCTCGGCTACTGGAACCTGTAAGTAAGCATCAGCTAAATTCAGTTTCGCAAACCATTTTCCACCGTTAAGCTTGGTGAACAAATCTTCAGGTATAGGCAAAGGGTACTCGTGGTTATCCAACATGGAATTTAAGCCGGTTGAAAATTTAGCACAAGTAAGTACCTTGCCGTTTCCTTTCTTTATCATAACGGGGGATGCCGCCCATGCTGAGTAATGTACGTGCTCGATTATGCCTTCCGACTGCAACCGATTTATCTAAGACTCCACTATTGGTTGTGTTACGTATGGCACTGGACGTTTTGGTCTAAAGACTTGTTTGGCGTCTGGTTTGAGGTTCAGCTCAGCTCTGACTATCCGGAAACATCCAAGACCTGGTTGGAACAAACTTTCGTGGCGTCGCTTCACTTCTGCAATTTGACTGTAAAGTTCTAGATTCATATTCTGCGTCTATGCGGGTTTCTCGGCTTGTAATTTCTGGCATATATTGGTAACTGACTTGCCAAGTAATTACAATTCCTTCATCTAATCGAGACCCAGCAAATTCAATCCTAGTTGATATGTCACAAAACAGGTTGTACGAATGTGCTGATCACGGAAACTGACTTGACAATGCAACTCTCCGAGAAGTTTGAAAATACCGCCGGATGCGTTTCGTGCTGTGTGGTCTGTGTGGACAAGCGGTGGTCGTCCCAGCATACACCATGTGTCTCGACAAATCAAAGTGATGTCTGACGTAGTATCCAGCTGCAGCTTAACTTCTTTATCATTTATATTCAACATGGTAAAATTACGCCTGCTGAGACCGTCAACCTTGAAAGTCGCCGTCATACTTTTGGCCTCGTTGTGACACCGGACGCGCACCGGAATTCGACGCCGTATTGCGCTCATTGTTGGTCGCTTCGCAAGACAACACGACACTTTATGTCCTCGCTTACCACAGTGATTGCAAATGTGATTCCGGAACGGGCAGTTTTGAGCCACTAGAATCATAGTGGTGACTAATACTGTGCCAGCTCTTGGCCTGGTTAATCGAGAAATAGTCCTGATTGTATGCACTGTTTCCGTTTGTAGCGACACCGGAACATTGTTGCGTTTCATTGTAGGATATTTTCTTTTTCCTGGAAAGTTTGTTCGAAATACTGCAGAAGTCGCCTCCCTTGCTGCGCAGCGAAACCAGTTTCTCGGGAAGTTGGAACTTGCTTATAATCTTGGAGTGCGTTTGTATATGAATTTGTGCGCGTTTTGACAAGGAGGAATTTTGTGAGCGGAATTTCTCGTAAACTGCCTTTCACCTTCGTTCCAAGACGTAGTCAGGGGCTTCTGGTCCGGCACATCTGGATTCATATTTTGGCCATTAATAGCTGCGTGACAGAACTGGAGTCTACTTCTGGGGTCTGAAACTTCAACAATTTTTGGATCACTGTTCAAACTAAGCAGCTTGTGACATTCAGCTGCAATTTCCTGTGATGTCTGCCTCGGTTCCGGCCGCCATTCCATCTGAAGGTTGAGCGTTTGTGACAGCAATTCATATAACTGCTGCTGTGACTTTTCAAACTGAAACTGCTGTTGCTGAAGGAGGGACTGCAACTGCTCGAATGAAATAGCCATGATAATTCAACACCTCCGTCGCCAAAGAATCTGTTGTGTCGGAGACCCACGACTGCTTCCACCCACTAACGGTAGTGAGAACACCAACGACCGGACAACAAACAATCTTCAGGCAGCACGTCAAACCGGCTAGCAAGCGTCTGTGTGTGCAACTCAATCACAATATTCAAATTAGGGCATATCACAGGCTATGCGGAAAGGCTGGCATTCGATCAGTCAAGGCTGGACAGTTCAAAAAGCGAGGGATCGATAAGTTGCCTCACGAACGAACGGAATACACAGAGTAAGAGAAAAGCTAATAAGCGTAAGCTTCAGTGTCCATACAAGCTAATCACAAATGTGAGGCAAAAGTGAGCGTATGCGAGGAATCGGAAAAGAGGGCAGGGTGAGTGTGAGTGGGGCAAAACTCACAAAACAACGGGGAGCGGTGGAGTATTCTTACCCCCGCTATAACAGTTTCTTCGTCCATCTCGCTCTCCTTGAAATCTTCCCTCCAATCACGATCACATAGCAAATTACCAATACGAGATTTAAAATTATAATACTTTAATTTTGAATGGTTTCGTAGTGTTATGTTTAGTATCTTACCTTTGTTGTACTGAGGCATATTAGCTGAGGTGTGTTTCTCACCCTCACCTAACGTGCATTGATGATGATGATGATGATGATGTAGGCATCCAATCAGCTGATCCGTTAGCCTGCGGCAAGCTAGACGCTTGCTTCGTCATGTAAACCCGTCTCGCTCCTCCACTCGCATAAGCCCATCACACAAAGGATCCAAGTAACATGGACCTTGCACTGTGAAAGTAGCCAAACATCCACGATAACCAGCTCATGGACACAAATGTAGGACATGTGTAAGGTCACCAGTCTCATGATTAAGGCGACCGAATTTCGTGAACACGCTGTCAACTTAACGATACTACGACTATGTATTCAACGTCGTACTTGAAAAACAGCGCACCATTCGAGAACCAGTGCACAGGTAGGCAAACAACTAGTAGAGGTGTGAGATGGTGAAGCACAAGTGCACACAATTTCCGATGTGACAAACAAAATGCAGACAGGAAAGCCCGCATTCACAATGACATGCCATATACCGAAGAAAAAAGCGCTTGCGGTTCCAGCAATGATCAATAGTCAAACAGCCTGCCGGGATTCGTCAATATGCAAAACAAGTTAATGAGATACGGTAGCTTCGGGAGTGTCTTGGACTACGCCGCAGTGTAGACAAGTTGGAAATAAAGAAAAGAGCCACCAGTATGATCGGTTCATTTTGTAAATGCAGATTTGCTATGGGGTGCAAGCAGAAAAATGGTACAGATAACCTGTGGATGCGGGTCTGTCATGGTGAAAACGACGCATCATTCTAGTTTACGAGCACTGTGGTTAGTCGTCGTTCTTCAAGTACTGGTGGGCGGGAGGAAGTGGAATGAACCGAATGGATCAGTCAGTGACAGAGTGAGTGAGTCAGTGGATGAGCGATGCATGAATGAGTAGGTGAATAAGTGAGCGGAATGAATGAGTGACCGAATGAGAGGTGATTACGTGAGAGTCAGTGCGCGAATAAACGTATGAATACGTGTGTGCGTGAGTAGGCGCGTAGGTGGGTGAGCTTGTGGGTAAGTAAACCACTAACTGCGTGACTGGAAATGAGTGAACAAATGAAAGACTGCGCATTCATGAGCAGATAGTCTACAACCCCATGGTGTGGACCATCCCGAGACCCAAGAACCCGCCTACCCAAGCCTCTGTCAAGTTCTTCATACCGCTATACCACGTCATCGACTGGCCACCTCGAGATCTCGCCCAAATTGGTTCAGCGACAGTGTATAAGGAACGACGAGGAAACCAGGCAAGGAGGATACAGAGGACTTGAAATTGCAAACGCAAGCGGTTGAGTTTTAGCAGAAACCCGAGTGAAGCACCAGGGGGCTTCTTGTCGAAAACCAATTGGAGGACCACAGCACTGCTAACTTGGTGTTCCCACCAGACGTGAGCAACACTGAGTAAACACCGGTGACCAAATACGACCAAATCTCTGAACTATCCAGTAATACCGGCCTTATCGCAGCGTTGTACACCCTACCTTCCATTAGTAGATTGATATCCCACAATAGATGGTTAGACCTATGAAAAGACAGCAGATTTGTTGATACGCGAATCAACCTCCTCAGTGATGTGAACACCAAAAGTGACACAGCTACCAAGGCAAGTGAACCGATGCACCACTTCTAGTGGCTGTTTCGGTGATAGCCGGAAGCGGTGGCGTAGCGGTCTAGTCCTGCAACAACACAACGCACTTTGAAGGCGCAAAGTACATGCCGGAGCGTGCAGCGCTACGCACCAGTCTATTCATCAGCATTTAACTAGCCAATACGTCAGACCCAGGAAGAGCTATGTTGTCCGGATACTTCAGGTTTGTCAGTCAGTCGCGCGGCAGGACTTCCACTCCGATAAAGTCTGAAAGAACCGAGTCATGCATGATAATCTTGACCAAAAAGTTGAAGGGGAAAGGAAACATCGGATAATCCTGGCGAACACCACTTGTTGCCGGGGGACTCAAGAGAGGGCTTCCCGTAGGTCCTTACACGGCCTCGAAGGTCGCGTTAGAGAGGAAAGGAGTTCTCAAAGCACACCTTTCACGGATAGGCAATGCCACAAGCCATCACAATCAACAGAATCGAAGGCAGATTTCAAGTTAAGAGAAACCACCACAGTGTGCCTTTGCACTAAAACTTGGCGAAGAGTAAATATGTGATCGATGCAACCACGACAAGGACGGAAGCTAGATTGGCTTTCAATGGTTCGGCTCTCACGAGGACTAAAAAGTCGTTGAAAAATGATACACGTGAGAAATTTGGAGGCAATGGAAATAAGATGAATGCCTCGATGATTTCCGCCCGAAGTGGGCTGACCCATCTTGAAGATGGGTACGACAGGTGACAGTACCACTCTGAAAGCACCTCTTCAGTGTTCCAAATATTGTGAAACAGAGAAACAAGTCCAATCAACAAAGAGTCACCGCCATTTTTCACAAAGATGGTCGTCGGCTAGAGTAGATTTATTTCGTTTCAACGCAGTATGTTCATGGACCCTCTTTTCGTTGGAAACACCCAAGGAACGTACGCTTAGTGTCGTTTCCACGAGTCGAGTAGACGATTACGCAATAACGCCTATGCAAAACCTTGCGACTGTATAGATGATGATGGGAAGGCAGTCAACAGAGTGACGCAGGCAAGGTGAGACAAACTTGTCATCATCACCGTTTCCCGCAAGAGAGAGAGAGAAGACGGGCTTATCGCACGAGTGCTTTTAATAACTCCGCAGGTGGAGATAATCTTAGATATGGCGCGAATGACGCACTACGCAGAGCATGTTTTGCGGGACGAGTTTATTCAAGAAACTCTGTTGCGTCGTGGTTTGGAAATCGCGTAATCACACAGTGAGTGTCACGCGGCGTAGGCTATTGATGGCGCAGGCGGGCATTAGGGCCCGGGTAGCGGGTGTGTATCTTTGCGGAACCACTTGACGTTCCCGAAAGATAGGATCATAGAAAAAGTGTGGGTAAAGTATCCGAATTCGAAAGTGAACAACTAGATGCAGCAGATCAAATGCAAGAGCGCTACTGGCTCTGTGATTGCGTCATATCGAGTAAGGTATTCAGCGACTGATGTGGCCGATCGAGAAGCTTCTATCCACGAAGATGGCGTGTACAATCATAACTAAAGCTTCCGTGTTCGCCTGTACTGTCATCCGTCAGTTAGCTTGCAGTTTCACCCAACTAGATTGCGGTAACGAAAAATAACGCACGTCGAGGTAACCTAGTAACAGGTATACCAAGGGCATAACTCAGCCAGCCTAAGCAGCTCTTTCCAACCGTCAATAGGCGAATTTCAACACTGCGTACTCCGAGTTCCTGCCAGACATGAGAAAGACCAAGTAAGAACTACTCTCCCATATAGTAACATCGGTCGTACAGAAGATTGGTAAATGCTTTGATTCCTTATCGGACGATCTGGAATTTGAGAATCCGCACAGTCTTTCGGAAAAAGTAATCGACCTGATGGCATCAGACACGCAAATACCTAGTCGGAATCCGCCCAATGGTGGTGTAACCGTGAATGTTAAAATATTATCAGCACAAAAATGATCCGGTTGCGACAATATATATATATATATATATATATATATATATATATATATATATATATATATATATAGGGTGGTACACGAAATGTCAAACTATTTGTTTTGTTTGTTACACATGTATTTATTACCAAAGTATTACAAAATTAGTGCAGAATTAATTATATGAGCACGGAAATTTAGTTCATTGAGATCCCCGTTTTATTTCACAACCTCTTGCAAGCGAATCTTTAGAGTGGTCAAAGCCTTCTTGCAAAGTCTTCCGAAATTAGACGGCACAACTGTATGATGAGAGCCCTAAGTTGAGCTGCACTTGCAGGCATCCATGTGAAGACAGTATATTTCAAGTAGCCTCACAAGAAGAAATCACATGGCTTGACGTCAGGGCTATGCGGGGGAAACTGTCTTCCACCTTGGTGACGCTCAGGGAACCGATGTGACATTACCCGCCCATCAAACATGTCATACAGGTAATCAAGAACAATATTTGCAGCATGTGGGCGCGCTTCAATTTGCATGAACCATTGCGTTCACAATGAGAGTCCTGTTGCCAAGAGTTCTGATATAAATCTGTTTTCCAACGTGTCCTCATATCGATCTTTGTTTACCGTCTCATCCAAGAAAAAGGGTGTGATGATTCTATAGGATGAAATTGCGGCTCATGCACTGACATTTTCTCCATAATTTTCCCTTTCGTGCAGAATGTGAGGATGTTCACTTGTCCAGAAACGAACATTTTGCTTATTCACTACACCATTTAAATGAAAATACGCCTCGTCAGTAAACCACGTGTTGTACAGAACGTGATCCTCTTGCACTAACCATGAAGCGAACTGATGTCATCGTCACCTGTCCTCTACTCTTAATTTATGGACAGTGTTATCTTGTAAGCGAACATTTGAAGATCAGAATGTAGAATCCTTTGTATGGACCGACGAGACATTCCTAACTCAGCAGCCGTCTTCCTTGTTGATTTGCTAGGACTTCGTGTCAAAGCAACGCGAACTGCTTCCTTGTTTTCAGGGGTTCAGGCACTTGGTCTGCGGCGTGGATTCTTCTCCACCACAGAGCCAGTTGTTTCGAATTGACGACACAAACACTGAAGAGTCTGTTTACACGGAGCCCATTCTGTACGAAAGTGTGCAAGAAAACGTCTTTGTGTCATTACAAAAACTCTGCCTTTCTGTAAAAAAAAGCATTACAACTTTCACCTGTTCAACACTCAATCTGCTCTTATGCGCCACCTAAAAAATTGTGTCTGCGGCAAGAAGATATTCCATACAAACTTCTCGTGACATCTACCGGATTCTCTATAAAGCAAAGTGTATGAATACGAGTTTTCAACATTACATCTATAATATTACATGCGTAATGAACGAAACAAATGGTATGACATTTCACGTGCCACCCCGTATATATATATATATATATATATATATATATATATATATCCTGGCGCAACAATACAAAGTCGTAGAGGAACCCTGTCAGAATAGTGGCCAGTATGTCACCCAGCTTGGATACGACAATGTGTAGCGCAAATAACTCACCCGGATAATATGCAGTCAGAAGCAACACTTCGAAAATTCCGTCTTCCAGCCGGTTGATTCTGGAATCGATGTAACGCAGAATATTCTTGTGCGATAAAGAACTCTGAAAAATGATCGATGAAAAGTTGCAACCACCGATCACAAGGACAAATGGTGAAAGAAACACGGCACATACAGAGTCAACTGGCGATTTTCAAAGGAACAAGAGGTGAAGTAAAAATAGGTTTCGCAAGTCCAGTAACCGCATCAGGAGCAAGCTGATAATAATAATAATAATAGTAACAATAATAAAAGTATATTTCTCCTAGAGTGAGTAAAAGCATCTCCAGCAGCACAGATCAATTTGCACAAAACTATGCATGCTCTTTCATGGGCGATATGCATAGGTGAAATATTGGGGTACGCGTTTCAGGTAGTTACGTTCTGGCGGATGGTTGAGGCGAAAGCCTAGTTTTGGAAACATTGGTGTTTAGATGTTATTGGGCCCCACTAGGAATTGCTAATCGAGGGATTTTTCCCGAGTGAATATAGTCATTATGGTAGTCCGGTCAGGGCAACTGGTGAGTTTGCTACTAAATGTCGCCAATTTTCCCATGACCTGAGTATGATTGGTCGTTTATTCCATAGATATTTGACCAGGAAGAAATGTGAGAACATGTTTGTTCTAGTCTTTGGCATATGCGGTGTATAAGCTTTGTTTCGAAGCTCTCCAATTGAGCTATGCTGTAGTGTAGGCAGATCGGACTAGGTTTTCTTATTTAACAGATTGTAATGCAGCAACAAGTGATGCTTCAGTCATTGCATTCAAAGTGGCTCCAGTTGAAGTTTGTTACAACGTTCACAACAATTCAGGGCAAACGGTTTACCAATCAGATGTTTAGTAAACGACTTCTTCAGGCGTTCACTCTCATAAAACCGCATATTATATGCTGCAGTACTCGATGATAGGGCGGGGGTGGGTGAGAAGCTGAAAAAGAGCAACTCTAGTATGGACTGCGTGAATCTTGTTGAATATATTGAACCCAGATTGTCTGTTACATGCCACTTGGTACTGGGCCTGTTCGGAGAACTTGAAGATACATGAGTATCAGATTCTGAGACGACGCGTGGACAAATGTGTAGGGACATTTTCGTTGTTCAGTACAGTAAATCCTTTGGGAATGAAACAGTCGTATGACGTGATGCATAATTTCTCAGCCGAAAGATTCATCATCTGTCTGTATCACCATGCTTCAAAGGAATATGAGTCATCATGATTGAGCAGAAGCGTCATGCCGACACTTATAAAGACAATATTGATATCGTAGACGAACAAAAGTGTCCGACTATGTTGCACAGATGTGGTGATATCATTGATGTAGAGCATGAACAGTAAACGATGGAGCACGCTTCCTTGGATGACCCCACTAGTGATGGGGCGTGGAGAAGAGCGATAGTCACCTAAAGGTATGAGGATAGCCAACCCGGTAATGGATCCAGGATCCAAAATGCCCCCAACTTTTGTAACAACCGCTTGTGAGGTACCCGGTCGAATGCTTGGTGTACGTCCAGAACACAGAATTATTACTGCATAGCCGGAGTTGGTAGATTTTTAAATGTAGTTCAGATAATGCAAATGACAGGTGGCGCACGATCGCTTATCGAGAAAATCATGCTGCGTGCATGGCTAGACAAGCTGTCTCCTGGTGATCGGGCGGAATAAGGTAATTGCTACACAGCAGCAGCAAGTTAGGACTCCGTGGAGCTCAGCAATTGGTTTTCAACCAGCAGCCTTAGCAAAAATGGCTTATACGCAATAGGAGTAATAGCAATAACAACGATACGGCAGCGTATGGAATGAAGAGGCCGAGAGTTGACTAACTATGAACCGTGCGATGAGGTGCAGTGCACCTAACTGTGTCGACCAAAGTAGCAAAGATTATTATTAGTATTATTGTTATTATTATTATTAAGTTGTAAACAGTGAGTGCGAAAAAATAGTCCGGTGAAGTTGGGAGTCAAAAGTAAAGGAACGAGGTTCCCTGACGTCATGACTGCGTCTTATCCGATGGAGTATTTAACATTTACATTCTGCTCTTCAGCGCAGCCTCCCATGCATGTTTACTTTGATAAAGTTTGCTTCCTACTGACTGTTATCTGAACGGAAATCAAGATCAACAATGATTTATTGGTATGAAAAGAAAGGCATCAGCAGTACGCCGGCACACTGTACTGCAACGCGACCACTACCGGTCGCGCGTGGGCATAGTATACCACAAGGACGCCCGTCCCTACGCGGATTCGAAACGGTGACCAAAGGATTGCAAGCCAGGCATGCAATCCTTTCGGGCAACGGCCAGTATGTGGACAAGCACTATCTGCGTACTCCCCACTTAAAGTGACGAATGAGTAATATTTGTTCCGTGAACCTTTTCGTTACATTGCATTCTGTAATGCTTACTGTCGCAAAACTTGATCCTTTAGGGACAAACGGGTTATACGACAAAGCTAGCTCAGCGAAAATGACAGTCTGACAAGCAGGTATGAACCTCGATATTATTAACTAAGTCATTTCCATAACTAACGAGGCTGCTGTACTAATGAGATTCTTCCTTTGAATCAGTCAAACAAACCCGCTCCAGCGAACCAATCAGCACGTAGACGAAATATGCGCAGGCGTCCAATCAACTGTCCTGTTCGCTTGCGGCACCCTAGCCCCTTGCTTGCACAATCTTATCACATCCTCCCCTTTTTCAGGATCAGCTGCGTCGGGGTCGAAGAAGACTACGTACGCTCTTCCGCTTCGCATCATCTTTGCTGTTTCTGTCGTTGTGACTTCTCCGTAAGCCGTCAAGTTCAGGTTCACTTTCTCGTTCCCGGTGTCATCTCAGCTGCACTCAGTTCCTTCTGATTACCTTCCTTCTTGTACTGACTTCATAATATCTTTCTCAAATCTCCGCGGTCACCGCACCTTTCTTCCGTCGATAATTGACACCTGGTATTGGTTGGATCCACACTTCATCATTTACTGATAGCTCCGGTAGCGTCATTGGTCCCGCGGTCGCAATACCGTTTCTGATCTGCTGTCCGTTTTCTTAAACGCCTTTGCATTCGCTCATGTGATGGCGAGAGTTAAGCAGACGTATGCATTAGGGTTATTGTCCTTCTGATGTACAAACGTTGCACTGGACAGAGACCGATGTTCGGAAATGGCGTATTGCGAATCTCCAACAACATTAGATACGGGTCCTCTCTGGCTTTTGACATTAGCCTCTGGGCTTGTTTGACCGCTGCCTCTGCTTTTCTGTTAGATTGACTGTGGTACAGGCTGTTTTATCGATGAGAGAAGGTCCGCTTGCTCTCGAAGGTCTGGAACACAGCAATTGTAAATTGAGAGTCATTATCGGGGATCAGATCTTCCGGTATTCCGTGTCTGGAGAACTGATATACAAGCTTGTTGATGACTGCTTCCGTGGTAGTAAAGGTGAATGGATCAATGTCAAAATAGTCACTGTAATAGCCCAAAGTGATTAACTAGTCGTCCCCGTTGTTATAGAACGAATCCACTGATAGTTCAAAGAGGTTTGGAAACAATCGGTCGGTATAGCAGTTAGGTAAAGTTTCGCTTTTGACACAAGAGGTTCGTCAGACCAGGTGAATCCGTGGAGTTGGACTATATAGCAAACAGGGGCAATAACCGCGTTATCCGAGAGTTGAGCCAAGGTGTCATTACAGTAACAGTTCGTGAGGTCACCTCAGGTTGTTCGATCACAGTGGGTATGGTCCAGTTGTCCCTTTGTGCGTTATGGCATTGATGGATAAACCCATAGTGTTGACAATGGGTGTCGGTTTGTACTTTCAATCTGATCCACGCACCGATGCTCGTCAAGCTGACCGGCTTAAGATCGCTCGCCACGCATCAGAGAGTTCTACCCATCCAGTCTATTCACGCAGTCGTTAGATTTGGTAATTTCCACCGCCTCGGCAATCAACCGCTGAAGTGTTGATCGTATACCCCCTAATGACCTCTACGTTTTCCAAGTCTATCTGGTGACCTGTGCCTAATGCATGCACGGCCACGGCCGAGTCTCTTACTATTGCCTGGCATTAAAACTCGTTTCTTAGTGGTCTTGAAATGCGCCTCCTGTGCTCAGAAATTCGTGTGTGTAATTCTCTCGCTGTTTGGCCTATGTACACGTGCACAGTCCCTACATTTAATTTTATACACAGTCGTCCTAGCTTTGGAATGGGGGTCCTTCAGGTGCACCAGCGCCGAACGTAACGTTCGACCTCGGTGAAAGATCACCCTTATATTTGCTTTGTTTAGTACCCTCCGAAGTGCCCTTTGTACGGAGATCTTAGCGTCCCCACCCACTCGGTTGTTGGTCTTGACTGCCGGTTTACCAATTTATGCAATTTGGGTTTGACTAGCCGCCGTGAGTAAGCACTTTCGAATAGTTTGATCATTGCTACTTTCCGCGCAGCCTTTTTGTCCTCCTCCATCGTGCACAAGGTTTGTGCACCGTAGAATAGCGCTGAGGCTATCCCAGCGTAAACCTGTTTCGGATGACCCGTAGTGTAGTGGAGTACGTCGTCAGTATCAATTGACTTGCGATATATTGTCATCTTTAAATTTCCCCCATTCCTGTGAACCAGGCAGTCAAGGAATGGTATTGTACAGATACAAGATTCCAACTCAATAGTAAACTGTATCCTCTCATCAATGGAGTTTAAGTGATCACGCAATTCGTACTTCTTATCCCGTTTAACAAGTACAAAGGTGTTGTCTACATAACGTCACCAAACTTTTGGTGAGTTAATGGTGTTCGTTATTGGGATACTGGCGACCCCATGGTGAGACATTGTTGCTGGCTGTACAGCTTCGACTGAAAAATGAAGTAAGACATGTTAAGACACAGTCATACCCTCGAATATCAGGTTAACCGTCACTTTAGTCCGATCACTGAGAGTGACATCTTTATTTAGACCTCTGGTTATTTATGAAAAGTGATGTGACATCGAAGCTGACCATCCACTCATCTGACTCGATATGGAGACTTGCTAACTTTTGAGCGAACTCATAAGAGTTTTTCACGAATGTACTCGTTCGCCCTGTTAGAGGCTACAATAGCGTTGCCAAATATCTAGCAAGTTCATGGGTCGGGGAGCCAATACCGTCGACTATGGGCCGTACGAGAACTTCGGGTTTGTGAACTTTTGGCAAGCCATAAACCCTCGGAGGTAAAGTCGATTTTGGGTATAGACTGTACCATTTGCCTGCCCTTAAATCATCCTTCACCATTCTTAAAGAGTTACCAGTCTCTGTTTTACTCTTGTTCACTACTGACGTCACGGTCTTATCAACAACTACTCTATATTGACCCGTCTCCAAACGTTGTCCCATTTTTTCAAATATTCTGACCTATTCATTACAACCAGGGTTTCTTCTTTATCAGCCTTTGTAAGTACAATGCTGCGATGTTCCTTCAAGGAAGTTAATGCGATACGTTCAGTTTTCGGAAGATTTGGCTCATCCGGTTGCTGAAACTTAATGATATTTACTAACTGTGCCCGAATATTCTCTGCCTTTGCAGCGGGCAACTTTGTCACCGTGCTCTCAATGCTTGGGGTAATCTCTTCCGCATAAATCTTAGATTTATGGATGGTAAATGTGAAACCTTTCTCCAACAATATACATTCCGTTTCATACGAAACCCTATCTGACATATTAACTACATTACAATAGATACTAATAGACCCGGACCTGTCAGTAGGACCGGTAGCATAAGGATGCACAAACATTAAACGATCGAACTTATGCATTTGTCTCTTCTTTGAATTCTGCCCTTGTTTCAATTTGACGTCTGAAACCTTATTGGAAATTCGGTTGTAGTCAAGAGGCATTACGGCGATCCAGGCTCAGCCGACTCGGGGCGATGCGGATCTCGCTTCAACGCTTAGTCACTATGTAAATTCGCTGTCTCAGAAAGGACTTGGAAGCACTAAATGCAATCCTTGCAGAGGTGTACGTACGGTCCGGAGATTTCACTGTGAGACGTTTGGGGATCACGTCATGTTGAAAACGCGATGATTCCCCCAGTTCGCTTCAAGGCCCAAACTACTATACCAATACTACCAACTACTATGCTACTAAACCAAACTACTATACCAACCGGTTGTTTCCAAATCTCTCTGAACTCATGACTACTCGATCGGTTCCAAGTATCTTCCAAGAATTCGAAATCCACCTCTACTTTCTGCCATGGTCGATCTGGTATCTCACCATCTGGTATCTCAACATCATTGGTTCCCTGACTTGGCGAGCCTCGTGGGACCAGCAGGCTGAACAGCTTGATATAGATGGTCTCGGATTTGACTTGCCATCCCGGACGAGAACATCAGATCGCGTGCTCTACTAATACTGTAGTTGACACCCAAGTGGGCTCAATGCTCTTGTTCTAGCATTTCTTTGCGAAACGGCGGTGGGATCAAAATGCGATTTTCTTCAAACAGTGAACCGTCATACACCGTTAATTTATCCCGAAAGTTGAAGAACGGGGTTTATTCCTTCGGAAGTTTATCCTTTGTATCTGGCCATCCTCTCAAAATCACATCGCGCAAAGCCACGAACGTCGCGTCTGACTCCATATGACGTTTTAACGCTTTCAGGCGATCCGTCGTTACCACCAGATGTTGTACGAGATTAACTGGCTCAAGTTCTCCCTGTTGGTGTTCGACTATCGGAAGATGAGCTCTCGACAGAGGGTCCGCGATGGACATTTGCGTCCCCGGAGTATACATCAGATCCATGTCGTATCTTTGGAGCCGGATAAGCATCCGTTGAAGATGTGGAGGGACACTGTATAACGGTTTACTAGTTATCAACACGATCGGTTTATTATCAGTATACATTGTAGTCTTCCTTCCAAATGCGTAGGCGTGGAATCGCTCCATTGCGTAGACGACAACGAGCACCTCTTTTTCGATATGCGCATAGCGCTGTTCCGCCACTAAGAGCGCCCGAGTAAGGAAATCCAAGGGTTTACCATGCTGCAGAACAACGGTACCTGTTACGTTTTGGCTGCTGTCACATTGCACCTTCAAAGGTAAAGCTAGATCATAGTAACCAAGTACTGGTACACAGCTACTAAGACGCTTAATAGTTGTAAATGCTGCCTCCTGCTCTTCTTCCCAACTCCACTTTACACCTTTGTGAGTCAGTCCCTGGATGGGCGTCATCATTTTAGCAAGTTTGCAAGAACCAGCTCAAATAATTCACCATACCAGTTAAACGAGTAACAGCCTTGACGTCCTTATGTTGTGGTACCTCCTGCACTACCTTGATTTTTCGGGGATCGATCTTTATTCCCTCGGAGGTCAGAAGGTGCCCGTGAAAAATCACTTCCGGTTTCCGGAGCTCAATTTTCTCTCGTTTGAGCTTTATGTTCTTTTGCACGCATCGCTGCAAAAAGTAGTACAGATTGGCGTCATGTTCTTGTTCGGTTGAGCCGTAAATCAGTACATCGTCTGCTACACACGTGACACCGTCTAGGTCGTTAACAGCTTGCAGTAATCGCTTTTGAAAAATTTCGCTCGAAACCATCAAACCAAACGGTAAAAGTAGCCAGATAAAACGCCCGAAAGGTGTGGCAAACATCGTCAGGAAACTGGATTCCTCACCTAGGACCACGTGTCAGAACGCCGATGAAAGATCAACCTTAGTGAAGTACTTCGCCTTAGCCAAAGGCGGCAGGACATCTTCTAACGTCAACAGTGTAAGGTGTTCTCTACGCAAAGCTTCATTCAACGGCTTAGAATCTACGCACAGAAGCAAACCCCTGTCCTTTTTGTAACAATCGCAACTTGGCTAACCCAGTCTGTCGGTTCGCGACCTTAGCGATTACGCTCAATTGCGTCAAGTTACTTAATTCGGTTGCGAACTTATCACGTAATGAAAACGGAACCTTTCTAGCTGGCAGCGCAATCGGTCGTATTGACGGATTTATTGGCGAATGAACGAGACCTTCAAACCTCCCCAAACCTGGGTTAACCACAGACGGATACTGTTCACAAACATTTATCTCCGCTTCACACACATGCACAAAACGGTCATGGTGAAAATGAATAAAGGCAAGACATTGGATGGAAGCAATGCCGAGAATCGCCGTAAGCACGATTCTATTTCACATGAGACTGTCATCCATACAATTGCGAAAATTACAAGAAACAGCCAGCATCTTCAGCGCCGTAACACAATTCTCGATAGTTTCGTTGGGCACATGTTTCGGGTAAAAAACAGAGATATTGCTGATACGTCTCGTTAGTATGGCTTTCGCAGAAAGCACCGAATTTTTGGACGACAGTTTCTAGATCAGCTGGGTCCTCGTCCTCTTCGTAGTGCATTGTTTCCAAGACGGGGCGTGCATCGTCTCCGATCGTATGTCTAAACATCGCCAATAGATACGCCATCGGTTGTTCATTCAGCCGCACCAGTACACACTTGCTTTTCCAGATTCTGTTCTTCCATGTTTAGTGGGGCAGATGGTTGCACAGCTGGTTGCGCTCCAATCAGTAACTGAGCACCATTGGGTGATTTTGACTTGGTTTTCTCTGACACCATGTCGTAGAACTCGGTTCTTCAGGGACAAACGGTTTCTTGGACAAAGCTAGCTCAGCGAAAATGACAGTCTGACAAGCGGGTATGAACCTCAATATTAGTAACTAAGTCATTTCAATAACTAACGGCGCTGCTGCACTCATGAGATTCTTCCTTTGAATCAGTCAAACAAACCCGCTCCAGCGAACCAATCAGCGCGTAGACGAAATATGTGCAGGCGTCCAATCAACTGCTCTGTTCGCTTGCGGCACGCTAGCCGCTTGCTTACACAATCCTGTCACGCTTACCATTTCGTCTAATTTTCTAAAAACAACAGTTCTGAAACATCTACCAAATTGCAGTGCCTGCAACTAATGACTATGAAAATTCCTGTTAGTACATTTTTCTTATGGATAATTCGAGCTGTCACGCTGTACAATTCGATCGGATGATCTGTCTTGCACTCTTAGAAAGTACGTCATGTATTTATTTTTTTTATTTTTTATTATTATTTTTAATCGTTCCTATTTTATATTCTTTCTTATTTTGTCGTTGGTTACGACTGGGCCGATCTGCTGTGGTGACGAATTGAAGCGTCCGAGCTAAGAATTATAAAGAGGCAAATAGCATTGCCACTGATTTACGACGTAAAATAAAAAAGTGCCTTGCTTAAAAGAGTCGTATGATGAAACATGCTGGGGCCCTCTGCCCATAAAGTAGGCAAAAATCAGCCCGAAAAGGATTATTAAATAAGTGACGGCTTACTTGCTATTCTGCCACATGGGCACACAATCAGATGGGGCATGGAATTGTGAATGAAACCTTTCGAGGGAATAACCTATGCATAGAAGTGGGTCCCCTGCAGACAGTTTCACATCATCATCATCATTATACACGTCAGCTAGAGGTGGGAAAACACCTCCGCTATTGCGCCGCAATACAAGAAGAAAATACATACATATAATACAATACACAAAGGAAAAATAGATACAACAGTTGCATGCCAGCTGAGCTACCAGCAACGGATAGGCATCGTTCCGGTAAGCTACCAGCCGGCTACTAGACAAAAAGAAAAATTATTATGTTTTACGCTAAGAAATGAGATCGTTGATGGAGGGGGAGGCTAAAAGGGATGGGACGGACAAAGAAACTCACAGCAGGAACA
Organism: Dicrocoelium dendriticum; assembly: GCA_944474145.2. Lineage (NCBI taxonomy): Eukaryota > Metazoa > Platyhelminthes > Trematoda > Plagiorchiida > Dicrocoeliidae > Dicrocoelium > Dicrocoelium dendriticum. Next base: position 4,762,361 of record OX104066.1, on the reverse strand, counting down.
CCACTGAGGTCGGCTCCTGGCCATGTCAGCAAGTGTGTCCAGCCAAACGTGTTCACCGTCTTTTGGACCCCAACCAGGGAGCCGTGATGCTCCAACCGAGGCCAGCACAGAAGTGAGGGCCTTCATTCCTCTATACCAAGTCATTGCTTAGACCACCCCTCCTCTTCTTCCATCCGCATCCCTGGTGAGCAAACAACGCATATCGTAAAAGTTGGTGGGCTGGCATACGTAATACGTGGCCCAACTATCGGAGCCCGGTGCGTGAAATGACGGTGCTGAGCGGTTCAGTTCGTTTTTCTGTGCCGTAAACAAGGCGTCGAACACGCTCGTTACTCACGCGGTGTTCCCACCAGACGTGAGCCAAACTGCGAAGGCACCGATGGTCGAACCTAACTAGTCTCCTCGTGTCCGCCGATCTTAGGGGCCAGGTTTCGCAACCGTACAGTAGGGTCGAACGTACCGCTGCATTGTACACTCTACCCATCAGGGCGAGGGTAATGTCGCGCAGCCGCCATAAGTGGCGAAGGTTAGCAAAAGCGCTTCGAGATTTCGCTATACGGTTCGTGATCTCGTCCTCGATCCCAAGGACGCTGATACAACTTCCCAGGTAGTTGAATTTCCGAACGACTTCTAGCTGATCCCCACCAAGGACCAGCACAGGAGGCGATCCCTGACAATCTTGGAGGAAAGCTTTGCATTTCCATGGTGCAAAGCAAAGTACGAAGCGGCTGACAGCCAGTGCTAACCTGTCCAGCGTGGCTTCACGTCTTGGAGCTGTCACAGATGAGGGCAATGTCGTCTGCATACTCCAAGTCAAGAAGTCATTCTCCGGGGAGTAGCTCCACACCTTCCAAGTCATGTTCTGTAAATGCAATCTCCATGACTTCGTCAATAGCGAAGTTGAAGAGGAAAGGTGACAACGGGCATCCTTGTCTCACACCGCTGGAGATATTGAAGGGTGGCGACAGCTTGCCATAAGCCCTCACTCTGACCGTGCTACGCGCGTGTAATGCTGGGATAATATTTACATATTTCTCGGGCACATCTTTCCTGAGTAGACAATTCCAAACGGCACATCGATCAACCGAATCAAAGGCACCTTTGATGTCGAGGAACACGACTACGGTGGGCCGCCAATATGTGTGACGGTGCTCCAACAACTGACGCAAGGTGAAGATGTGATCGATGCAGCCACGACCCCGACGAAACCCGGCTTGCTCCTCACGAATGTGGCTTTCACAAGCGCCAGTCAGTCTGTGAAGGATTATAGAGGCAAGCAATTTGGAGGCGATGGAGATCAGACTGATTCCTCTATAGTTGCCGCATTCCGAACGCGAGCCTACTTTGAAGATGGGAACGATAACGGAGCGGCTCCAGTCGGTTGGGGCAGTCTCCTGCTCCCACAGTTTCACTAGTGATTCATGTAAAGCATCAACAAGAGCAGAGCCTCCGAATTTGAAGAAGGCTGAAGGAAGATCATCTGGTCCCGCGGCTTTGTTCAACTTCAACCGTCCGATCTCACGTTCGACTTCTGAGCGAGAGCGTGGGTCCAAAGGGACAGCCCACCGAGCAGGGCCATCACTGATCGGCGAAGAATCGAACAATTCTAGCCGATTAAATTGCTTTTCAAAATTCTCAGCCCAACGCTCCGAACGTTTTGACAAATTGTGGATAGGCTGTTCACTCTCATCACAAATTGTTTCACTAACACCAGGTCTCCTGCTGCCCGTTTCCCGTATCAGAAGGAATAACCTACGATGGTTGCCACAGGCAGCGGCCACTTCCATCTCTGACGCAGGACGAGACCACCAAGATTCGCGGTCTCTCTTCAGGCTAGCACGGAGTTTTGCCCGGAGCTCTTTGCGAGTTTCATTATGCTCGCATCCAGCCGGGATATGCCGGCGAGCGTCGATAAGTTCCAGAGACTGTGAAGAGACCCAATGTCCATGTTGGCTATTAGACATTCCACATGAGGATTTGCCTGCTGCTAGTAAGGTCTGGCGAACATGTGACCAGTGACCATCAATTGTCTCCAGTGAGCGCTTACTCAACTCGCATGTCAGCGTACTTCGATACGCATTCAGAACAGCTGGCTTTGTCAGTTGGCTGGTGTCAATGCGTTCACAGCGTCGTCGTGAGCGTCCGCCAAAACGCATCCGCATGTCAGCACATACAAGTGCATGATCGGTGTCCACACATGTGCTCCAAATCGAGCGACAGTTCTGGATGCAGCCACTCCAGCGGTAAATAATAGCAATGTGATCGATCTGCGTCCAAGGCTGGTGGGCGCCAAGTCACCCTCCGGCGGGTGCTGTGTCGGAAATTAGTGCTCACAAGAAATAAGCGAGCATCTTCACACAAATGAAGTAACCGCTAACCGTTATCATTACGGGAGCCTACACCGTGCTGACCGCCCAGATGCATTACATCAGTGGACAACTTTCCAACTTGTGCGTTCATATCCCCCGCCAGCACAACAGTGTCCGAGCTTCTTCTGTGGCGAAGGAGCTGAGTCAGTTGGCGATAGTAGTCGTTCTTTACCGAATCATCGCTATAGTTTGTGGGTGCGTAGGCAGCGATGATGAATAGACACCTAATAGTCCCGCGCGACTTCGAAGTTTTGAACGAGCCAGCCAATCGGACCGCACACACCCGGCTACTGATTGGAATCCAATCAACCAGAGCAGCTTCAGCCCGGGGACTCAGGGCAATGCCAACACCAGCTTGGCCGGTGCTCGAAGCTGCATAGTCACCGGATAGGCGCAATGAAGTCTTGCTGGTGTCACCGGAAGGGGATCGCAGAATGAGCACAGCGCTCGAGTCTTGCAGGCGGGTCTCCGATAAGTAGCAGATATCGATCGAGAGGGTCTCCAATGTTCGAGCAAGTGCTGCCTGTTGATCGATTTGTAGCGGTGTGCGTACATTGAGGCATGCCAATCTGAAGGAGGATCGAGGGCTCCAAATGGAAGCCGATGAACTGGAATGGACCGCTTGGTTGGACATGGGCTTGTCGACAGGAGAGGAGTGACGCTCCGTGTTCACATGTGAGTTGAAATTAGAAGATAAATGCCTAGCAAATCATGTTGGGGGAGGGCCAAGAATCTGGGGGTTGAAAACTGGGGGAATATAAGTGAAGTTGGAAGGGGATGGTAAGAGTGAAAAAGCGTAAGAGGGGGAATAAGAAGACGAGAAGGCTTGAGCAGTAGCATCCAAACCCCTATCCACCCTGCTCGATGCAGCAGATAGGGCACCGTTGATTATACTCTGCGGTGGCCAGAGCATCAGAAATTTGTTTGAGGTAAGATTCATGGTATTACGTGGGCAGGATACTGTCAGGTTGCCCAGGCCTAGAAAGGAGAACGATTAGGGTTCTCAACCAAAGCCTTTGGTTCAAAAACCTGACCGCAAGGCAGCGGATTTGGCGTTGGGCTCCAAGGAGTCCGTTTTAAGGAATAAATATAATGAAATGTGTCAGCTTATACGCCTTAACGGCGCTTCGCTGCCGCGCAACCACCACCAGTCGCGCGCGGGCTGAGTATACCGCGAGGATGCCCACCCCTACGCGGAATAAGGTGCCACCGTCATTCCAACCCCCAACCTGGAGGACCAGGAGGCTGTTTGTCTGGCCTCTAACTATTGACCAATCTGGTATGAGTGACTCTGAAGGTGCAAAAGCACCACCCAGCATAGCTCAATGGATCGCTGAGGCACACAAACCATCGCACCACGGTAAGGTCCAGCCTCATTGCGATGGAGACAGTTTCACGGATGATGGTATTACTTCCCTTGAAAGTATTACTTCCCTCGAACATCTGTTATATTTGCAATTGTTTTATTCCAGAATTTTCACAACCTTTCCGATACAGTTAACTTGTCACACTCCAAAAATCTGACCAACTCCATGCTTTATGCGATCCCGCTGCTAATGCCTTCACTGGTGTGTTTTATGTATACTTGAGAATGTAGTATGTGCGTATTTATTTAGTTATGCATATTGAACCGACTGTGCAGTTGGACTGTGCCTCGCACTATCGAGCAATATACCGTTTATTTATTTGTTTATTTAGTGTGGCCGACCTCGAGGTCCGGCAATTCAGGAATGCGACAAACCAACCAAATCTGTCCATTCGGCGTATTGAGGTGTGATCTAACTGGAAGAGGATTTAAGTGTTCAGATGACAACACACAATGATGGAACTAAGGATGAATAACTTAGAGGAAGGATATTTACAGCAACGAGACTGTTGCCTGAGAAACTCGGAATTTGTTGACCCATCTACATGCCTACTTGTGCTGAGTACTCGAACTCAATCGGCCCTCCATGAGTAGGGATATGTGCAAGTAAAGTGGGGAAGTGCTAACTAATTAATTTCGAAGTTGCAAGAAGGCATCGCGTAGGTAATCTGTCACGATTGGTGTCACGATCAAGCGGTGTACTGCTTCAAATGGAAGAGGTTGATTCAACAGACATCAATCGTTGAACTAAACGTGGTGTATCAAATTATCGGAGCGAAAACGCCGTTCGCCTGAGTTACCCCATAGACAGCTGATGAACACTGAGATTCATAATCTAGAAGTTCAAGCAGGAGTTGATGAGTCTGCGGAGGAACGATCACAATGCATCAAGGCGAGATTGACTTGTACCGCCGAATAGCAGTGTTCGTTGGGACTTTACTGTTGAGAGACCGTGAAATGAAACACGTCGTCATAGAGGGGAATTTGAGAAGGGAGACGACAATAGCTGGGCAATCAGTAGAACGTGGACAATGCGACGTTACACATGCTGAGGTAGAGAAAGACAAAACGCGGTAAAGTTGGACTGGCTAAAAGTAGGTGCGACGAATGGAGAAATTACATTTTCGAAGCGTTGGCCACATATCCGCGTGTTAAACGGCTAGTTATACAAAAGACGTAGATCATAATCACAATGAATTAATTTACAATGACAAACAGCGGTTATCTGACTCAATCCCCCATCGAGGACATCGAACCGCATTATTGGAGAATTTGGGAGCCGCGACGACGGATAAGATCCGATTGAGCGTCATGCAAAATTGAAAACAAGGGGCATAGGGGCATATCGTCAGCTACAAAGCATTACAAAAATGACAGTTGAATCAAAAAAATGCGCTGAATAATCCGAGACTCACCACAATGGTAATTTCGCGCTTGCAGACATTCAAGTCGTGCTCGTAATTCACACAGGTCCGTTTAAGCGCGTAAAATTGACCTTGGCGAGATCGTACGCGGAACACAGTTCCAAAGCCCCCTATCAGTGAAACAAAAATAGAACCGTGTTAAAAACGAAAATGCGCAGTCAGTGAGAAGGAAGTTCGTTGTTTCGTCAAAGCGGAAAGACACAGATTGTGTTATGGCAACATTTCGATCGTTCTTATCAGCCGCGAACACAATACAATCAGAATACATACACTGCAATAAATAGCAAAAAATTAGCAACACTAATAAAAATGTCATGATCAAGACCAAAGTAACCGAATAGATTGTGTTAAGATTTTCGGTGCACATAACAAAGTTTGATGGGCCCTAACTACCAACACCTCATTGATTACCAAGATGACCGGATAATGGTTGTGCAATAACAAGTTGAACGCGGTCCCCGGGTTCGCACGATGACAAGTTACCACACAAAATATTTAGGGAAAAATGGTGGCGAGCTCCGGCTCATCCTCAGATCCGCACCGTTTTGTTGCGTCGTCATTTGTACCAACCAGTTTGACTAATGTTTAGCTATCCTCCGAGAAAACTGACTGCCTATGTGTCACAGCAAATTCAGGTGAACTGATAAACAACCTGAAAGACCGAGCTGCCTGATGAGATGCTCTGAAGGTTATAAGGAACAAGTCTGCGTGGTGTATAGATCAGTCGCAGCAGGGCGATCGAGAAGGTACGCGTCAGGCCGGACCGGAGCCTGTGTCCGATATAATTTGTCACATGGTCCTCCTAAGAATGCCAGGAATAAATAAATATGCCTTTTTTCAGCCGTTAGCATCGGTATTTGCTTCGCAGGCTTGCTGTGGATCTGAATGAGCTTCTCGGGAAACGTATTGTCAAGAATACATCGTAGTAGTAAGCACGTCGACACGTAGCCAAGCTGTAGAAAACTGCGTACGTACGGAGACAGTATACCCAATATCCGACGAGATACAATCTAGCAGATTCGAAGAGGGGTGTGTGTATGCATGCTTGCGGACGTGTCTGCAAAGGACCAATCAGAGTAAGACAAGCGTAGTCAATAATCGTAAGGTAAACAGGTTAATCAGGCACATCAAGGTAACAAATGACCCGATCCAGTACACGATTGGCATTGACCCGACAAGCCGTCGTAGCGGATGCACGCTGACTACTTCGGACCGATTAACGGGACAATGCTTCTTTATTCCGGCCGTGTATACAAGACCACAGTGAGGGCTATGGGAGTGAGACTTAGTCGCTTCGGTCTGAAGATCGGAGGGGTCTTCAAGTCTTTGATCATCGTTGTCTGCGAAGCATTGCTGGTGTTGGGTGGTACCAGCGTGTCCGCAACGATGAGGTGCGTAGGAGAGTAATAGGTAGTGATAACCATGCTAGCTCCCTAGGACAACAGATAGCACTGAATAAGTTGCGTTGGCTCGGGCACGTGCTACGTATGCCTGGTCAACACTTACCTAGGAGGGTCTTGTTTAGTCCACCAGGCGTAGAGTGGCGCAAGGGTCGAGGTGCACAGAAGTTGACTTGGCAGCGGGAAATGAAGACACTGACGACCAAAGTGGGTGGCGTTGGTCCGTCTCGCCTTCCCGGCTGGAGTCCACGTGACTCGCCTTGTGCTTGGCTCGAGACTTTACAGGACATGGCTCGCAACCGACACCAGTGGCGCGTCTGCTGCTGTCCCCTAATCGGATAGCCTATTTAAAGTGTGTTTGGTGCTGCGGGGTAATGGCTGATTATGACGCGGGGCAGTGAAAGCCGCAAGAAAGCTGTGTCGCCGATGCCGCACTATAGCCAGCTGTTTGTGATGGGCAAGTGTTGACGTGGTGCAGGCGCCTTGATCCTGAATGTTTGCTTAGGGCATTGAGCTTTTTAGGTAAGTCCCCCTTCACTCTCCCCCTTATTATTCTTTATTTCACAGGTCATCATGGTTGTATGGCAGCGAAGCAGCAGTCCAAATGGCTGATATGCTGCTGCAGTTGTTGTTGATTGTTCATCATACCGACGGAGGAACACAGATGTATGCTTTCTAGCTCCCCGCCCCTTCATTATTCAGTATACTTACCAAAAGGGCGCGAATCCGTATTTTCTTGAGAAGGATGTGGCTTAAGGAATATCATTTTAGTAGTGTCAGTACGAATATCGATCGCAGTGCAGATAAAATAGTATTGACTATCAGCTTTTTCTTTATTAGATTGGGGTTTGAATCGGGAACGTTAGTGCACACAAGACCTAAATAAATAAACAAATAAATGTGCCTGGTGTCTAACAGTTTAAGTACACCAGGTCACGTGTTAAATTCCGCACGTAATCGTCAGCCCTCGGTAGCTCAGTGGTAGAGCAGCGAACCGGAAATTCGTGGACCTGGGTTCGATTCCCCGTCGAGGCAGATTTTCGTGTGGAGTTTAATCGTGACTTCTACCCTCTACGAAACACCAGGTTCTGTTGTTCTGTGTGGACACTAGCGACAGCAATCCATTATGCAACACTTCAGTTTTGCTCAGTCCTGTAGGAGGTCGCAGATGTTTTCAAACCGGTGTTCTCTTAATTTTCAGCAGTGCGTATTTTAACTGCCCCTGTAGGGCGAGAACCTGCAACCGGACTGCTACCAGTCTGTGGTTAAGAATACCGAGTCACAAGGGACAGTAACAACTGACGGGACTAGGTTAGTAGATGTGATATAGCGCGGCTCACTATCTCCTGATTTGCAAGTTACTGCTGTGCAGAGGACAGGATAGCTGATGTGGCTTACGTCTGGTAAGCTGGTTGCATGGTGAGAGGCTGCCTTGTCTTCTACACGGCAGTAATGTACAAGTCAGTGGATAGTGGACGGCGTTATATCACATCTAGTTAACTTAGTCACATCGGTCGCCACTGTCCCCCGTAACTCAGTGCTAACAGTCGGGTTGCGGGTTCTAGACGCACAGGGGTCATGAGGCACGCGCACTGCTGATTTAGTGCCGAAAGGAATTACTATGTCACGATCTCACGGGGTTCATATGGACCAAAACAACAATTCTGATGCACTAGGCCGGCTGAATCGCTCTTCGATGTGCTCAGGATAGCGTGTTCAACGGGGTGATTGAGAGTTAGTCGGTCGTTTGTCTGTCGTATCTATTGCCACGTGTTCTTATGCAAAAGAAAAAATGGAATTCAATCTCCTAAACAATTCGAACGCCCCAGCAACAGAAACACTCATAGATGTTACCGCGCTTCGGTGCCATATTTCTCTCTGACACCAATGGTCATGCCCAGCAGTTTTGCAACATTCCAATGTGAAAAGTATGAACAATTTTTTGAGCCATGTTTCTGCCAATACTTACCTTTACCGTTTGATGTACATACGCTTACAGTGTTTCAGTGACTCTGTCAAGCACTTGATCATGCCCGCAATAGTTTGTCACGTTTCGTCGAGAATAAAACCATGTATCTATTTATATAAAACCGCATTGTAGCAGTTCACTGAAAAGAATGGAATGATACTCGAACACTCCTAATAACAGTGGATCTCTCCACCACGTGAGACCTCGACATCCATCAACACCCTCAGTCATTTTTGAGACTCGTAGACAGGCGACGTTTCCGACTGTTACGGGCGTCAAGTAGGCAAACCGAAGATTCAAATATCTAACTACTGTTCAGAGGTCTTAGGCTTGTCGGATATGCGCCTACGGGTGCTTCTGGAATTGCGCGTCGAAGACCATTCGAGCTCGGTCAAAAATGACTGCTAATGCTGCAACTTAAATTGATACTGAGCGTTTAGTCAAGATAGAAGAGATGAGCGTCGAACGAGCATGCATGATGGAGTTGACAAATGAAACATAAATGATTGCATGTCTGGAAAAAGAGGTGGAACCGATTGAGAATTTCTAAGTTTCGAAAATTCCGAATGCAAGTCGGTTTGTAAAAGGTTTGTCGTGACAAAGCTTCGAACCTAACGCAGCCTCTGGCTCAAAGAGACTCTCGGTGAAAAGCGATGCTGAGACGATAAAGTTTTCACAAAACCGATTTGCATTCAAAATCTTCAGATCTTATAAATGGTTCTTTTTGTCGTTTCAGTTGCGTTGCACAGTTGTTGTGCATCTGTGAATTTAATGATGATCGATACATTTTTCACACTCCGGTCCAACCACATTCCAGATTAGATTAGTCAAAAGAGTCAATGGAGCCACAAGAAACAGTTTCAAAAAAGTAAAATGATTATGAATTATATAGCTCAAGAGGAATGACTTAAAGGAAGATTCCAAGTTATCAAAAAATACCAGATGCAGGAAAAGATGCTTATTGGCTGGCTCCATGCCAGAAGTGTTGTCATTGGCCGACTCCGAAGTAAGAAGCATTGTCATTGGCTTGCTTCTGGTCAATTAACATCGATCTGATTCGGTCCGAGCTACCGCTGATGTTACTGTCATGTAACCAGGCTTGAATGGGTTTTATAAGTGAGCTACCTTAACAACATTCTATCAGATGGAGTACTGATAAAATAGACAAAGGATATATATAGTGGACCGGCCCAATCCATACACTGTGTCACTGAGGACCAAAAGGAATAGTGCACCCCTAGAATGTAGAGCAGTGTTGCGCCGGTAACGAATACGCAATAGGGAAGGTCAAGCGGGTGTCACGACTATGTGGCTGCGTCAAGTCAGCTAGTAGAAATTAACGGCCCTGCGTTTTTTGAGGTGGTGGATATGACCAGATAGCGCACCTATACAGCGCGATCAGTTATCGTGCAGAGCAGTGGTACGCTCACATGGGGGGCAAAAGTCGAAAAAGGTATTTGTTCATCATCATCATCATCGGAATCAACGATAGCAACACAGTAGTACGTTGTACAGATGGTCGGTAAAGTGAACTCTAGAAAGAGTAGTCGCAGATGGTAATTTAGTGCAGATGTCTGCAGCACCGCAAGATAATAAAACGCTCGTTATCCTGTGAATAAGTGGAAACATTGGATGGCGTCCTTCTAGCGTTCATCGCCTAGCGGCGTAATCAACCTCAACTCACAAATAGCTCGGCATCATATGCACCTTATACAACTAGTCCAGCTAGCTGGGATGCGACTGTAATCGCGTGGACTCCAAACTAGAGAGTGAAATGAGCCAGTTGAACTCAATTTAGTTGGAATCGAGTTGGTCTCTTGCCACCGAATCAACAATTGCCTCTCTCGAACCCGTAGAAATCAGAAACCAGGAAGCCGAAACCAAGATGTCCTCGATATTCAGTGAGTGGGTATGTACAACAAGAGTCCAAATCGATTCAATATATTCAGCTTACGAACCAACTTGGTCGCACGCACCCGTGCGCCCCTTGCGAGGTTGATCAATTCACTTATCTTGGCAGCTGCATCAGCAACGATGGGCACATAGAAACTGACGTCAGCTCACGCATTGCAAAAGCCAGAGCTAACTTCTTGAACCTGCGGCATCTTTGGCGACAGAAGGGAGCTTCCCTCCGTCTGAAAGGCCGTGTATACAAGGCAAAAGTGAGGGCCCTTCTGCTCTATGGGACTGAGACTTGGCCCCTTCAGTCTGAAGATCTGAGGCGCCTTCAAGTCTTTGATCATCGTTGTCTGCGAAGCATTGCTGGAGTCGGATGGCACCAGCGTGTCCGCAACGATGATGTGTGTAGGCGAGTACTACGTGGTGATAATCATGCTAGCTCCCCAGAACAACAGATAGCACTGAATAAGTTGCGTTGGCCCAGGCACGTGCTACGTATGCCTGGTCAACGCTTACCTAGGTAGGCCTTGTTTAGTCTGCCAGGTGTAGGGTGGCGCAAGGCACGAGGTGGACAGAAGTTGACTTGGCAGCTTGAAAGGAAGTCACTGACTACCAAACTGAGTACTGTTGGTCCGTCTCGCTTTCCCGGCTGGAGTCCACGTGACTCGCCTTGTGCTTGGCTCGAGACTTTACAGAACATGGCTTGCAACCAGTGGCGCGTCTGCTGCCGTCTCCTAATCGGATTGCATGTTTAAAGTGTGTTTGGTGCTGAGTTATCTGCGGGGTAATGGCTGATTATGATGCGGGACAGTGAAAACCGCAAGAATGCTGTCTCGCCGATGCCGCCTTCTCTTTGTACGATAGCCAGCTGTTTGTCACGGTATGTTGTCTACACAACGTGTAGGCGCCTTGACCCTGAATGTTTGCTTAGGGCATTAAGGTTTTCAGGTAAGTCCCCCTTCTCTGCCTCTTCTTATTCTTTATTTCCTAGGTCCTCATGGTTGTATGGCAGCGAAGCATCAGTCCAAATGGTTGAGGTACTGCTGTTGTTGATGATTGATGATGCTCCTTGCGATATGGACACCTTGGTGCCACTGGAGATCAACTACGTACTGCAGGCAAAAGTAGTCATAGGCATTAAAAGAAATGACATTTTTTAATCTGAAAGTAACCAAACCTGAGCACCGCGCAGAACGGTCCCAAGTGCCGTTCCGTGAATGTGATATTCGAGAACAAACGAAATTCCATTCTGGTGCCGGAAACGTCACAGATTCGTCAAGATAAACCTGTTAGCGTAATGAATCAATCGAGTAAGATTTGATCGAACGATGTTTCAGCCAAATGCAGGAATTTATCACATTTGAACGGAACTCTATCTGAGATTCAGTGTAGACTTACGTCCGTTCAATAGTTAAGTTCAGCTCAAGATGCGAATGTTTGAATTTCCTTTATTTATATTATACCCGTTTATTCCTTTGCTTCTTATAAAACCCTACAGCCTATTGAAACAGAGATGTACTACGGTTCCGGGTTTGTCTAGTGTTCTCACTGTGAGTGGAAGCAGTCGGGGCAATACTAAAGAACTGGCGACGGAGGTGTTGAAGAATTATGTCCATCTCATTCAAAAAGAGGCGATCTATTCTTCAGCAGCAGCAGTAAAAGTAGTTTGAAAAATCGCAACAGTACTTTAGTGAGTTATTGACGCAAAAGCTGAAGATCGAGGTCGAATCGGAGTAGGAACCGTAGCTGACATTGCAGGAGATCGAAGCCGAATGCCATAGGCTGTTTAACTTGAAACACGACTCCAAAATGGCTGACAAATTGGATTCTAGGGAAGAAGCCAAGCCTACCACAAAAATAATCGAAGTGTGCCGAACCGGAAGTTCCCAAGTAAGTATTGGAATCGTGATCAATGTCATTTCACGAGAGACTGTGTGTGCTAAAATCATCAGTAGAAAAATTGTATGCAGCTCGGTCCTAGAAAAAGCCGCTGTCGAGTAGTAGCCAACAACCTCAGACACAGACTTAATTTAAAGTTGCAAGAAGGCTCTGAGTTCGAAAGGAGCGGTTTTCAGGGTGCAGAGACAAAAGCGACTATTGCACCAGTGTACATAATTTTCAAACAAGAGAAGAAGCTTGGCAGTATAACTTAATGATGTTCCTATATCGTTGCAGCCTGTGAACACGTTGTATAGCACAACGAGCATTTATTAATCGACAAGGATAACACTTTGCAAGCAGTCAGTTAAACCTACAAAAGAAACGGTCCAAAACGCATCAGCAGTCTTTGCAGCCAGACACTGAGATAACCTGTGAACACAAACGCAAGGATCTGTAGCTTATTCGGACCATCTACCTAGCACTCTGTAGGCAATTAATATATCCAGAATGTTTACCCATGTTTATTCTGAAAGGGATGTTGGGCTCCGCAATATCGGTCACACTTGTCCCAAATACTCGCGTTCTCCCCAGCGCAGTGAGTGGAAGTAGGCAGGGACCAAACAACAAGATCTGGGTCTGGAAACACGAGCGTCGATTTCAACAGCCATATGCATGTTGCTGCCAACATGTGTGAGTCATTCAGCAACGAAAAATTGGTAAGCAAGAAACTTGAAGTTCTGAGACAGCACTTTTACTCTTCAAGACATAAGCATACATCAAATTATGGGATCACTGTACAGGGCTTGTCAGGGGTTGAATGTTTCGCTTTATAAGTCTCAAATGCTGCCTTAATTACTATCGAGATCAGGTAGTTAGCTGTCCGGAAGGGAGCTCAATACCTGCGTGCTAAAATCCCACAGCTAAGGATTTCATGATAGATCCGACGATAAAACAGAACGGAAATGAAAAAACAGAACCGACCTGGTCAGTATCACATTTTGCTGGAAATGAATCCAACAAGTCGTCGTAAATCCTGACGAAAATGATGGATCATTATCAAAAGGTTGGAAAGATTAGCGCCGTCACGTCGTGATCCAATACGGCTCACACAGGTTAAGATCATACATTGAACGAAACCGGCTCTTCGCAAGCCTCCCAAACGGCCATCCTCGGTAATAACCGCTTGTAATCATAACACAAGATTGTGAATGGCCTTGGATGGTCGAATATTGGCACAGTAGAGGCATAAATAAGCCAAGACAGTGAAATAATGCATGATCGAAAGCCCGATTTCGCATGGCACAATCAAGAAGACAACAGCGCATTCCCGTTCCGTCGTTTGTCCTTGAACGCCAACCCTTCTATTACCTCGACACATTGTCCTCAGGGTATCCTTAAGGTGGTGCGATTAAAGAGGAGCGAATCTACTGCGCATCGATTACAGAATAATTTCAGCATTACTGAACAGAGCTGTATAAGAATTTTCTAACGGACCTCAAGATCAGACAGACCAAAGGAAAAGTGGAATTTGAGCCAGGTCCGGGAGAGTAGACAGTCTACCCAATGAATCCCAAAACAGCAACTACGGAGTGTGGTTGTAGGACAAAGCATGAGGTGACGAATTCTTTACCCGATGGTCACTCTGTAATACGTGAAGCTTCATACGGTGTCACACGTGTGGAACTCACCATCTACGTACCAAAGTCTCAGTTGTAACTTAAAGCTGAACAGAACCGAACTGAAGGGAAATCAGTGCCGTAACTCACCCTCAGCGATCACATCGTCTACCGCCAGTGAAAAATGGCCAATTTTAAAATGGCGACCGATAAACGAGGCGCCGTGTGTAGCAGAATTGCCGGTGTTACTGTGCGAGTTGCTTGCGTCTTCTAGCTCTCCTTGGGCTAATTTGGCCAAAATTTTCTTCATTTATAGACAAAGATAATCCAAATGATTGGGCAGAAACCCCACAAAGCACGGTGCATCTGAAAAAGGAATGTATAAGACAGGATGTCATTCGACGGCTCTCAAACCGATGTCAACTTGTTAAACAAAATGAAATAAAGTTAGAATACCTGGGAAACAGAGTTTCAAGTGAAGGAATATGCTTGGCGGCCTCCGGTTCCGGATTTGCCTGTCACTGAGGTCAGCCACAGGATGCCTGCGCCTACAGAGGAACTATGGGTGACTTGCGCTGCACCACTCACAGCTCCAATCACACACCCCATATCTAGTGTAAACCCGAAGAAATAAGATCGGGAGCCATGTGGATTGGAGCCACGTTTCATCAACGGAGCCGGCCCACACTCCTTCACAGGCAAACACAAGCACGCTGTATTTGGGAATCCATCGCACACAAGGCAGTGGCTGGACCGTGGTCCGCTCCACACTGAGTGCATGGAACCACTTTTCGAGCCACAAGGACCGTGCACCCCGTCCCCCTCCCTGCAACGACCAACTGTCTTCTGGAGCCAGTATGGACGAGGTAGTGGGTAATAGACAGGTAGGCACCATGTCAACATTCACATAGAGAGCAGCTACAACGGGGATGTCAAGCAATAGCCAATCACTTGAAATGACATTATCAAATAATGTATAGCTGTTAAAGCATACGACAATGCAGACATAACTCTTCGCTTAATTAGTATATGAAGTACGTTGGTTAGCAACGAATCTGCGATAAGCACATAATGTTCACAAGTTACTCAAAAAGTGCCACAAACGCGTTAAAGTTAACGAAGATAAGCACAATTAGCGCAAGCGTGTGCAAGTTAATAGAACGCTGTTCAGGTAAGCAGAACAAAGCAAATAAAGTGGAATGAAATTTATTTAGCTTAAAAAATCTAGCTAAGTGTAAGTGCCTTCAGTGCCTTCATTTCCTGCTGCCAAGTCAATCTTTGTCCACCTCAAGCGTTGCGCCACCCTACATCCGGCAGACAAAACAAGGCCCTCGTCGAGAAGCGGTGACCAGGCATACGTAATACGTGCCCAAACCAACGTAACTTATCCTGTGTTACCTGTTGTATGAAGGAACTAGCTTGAGTATCATTGCTTAGCGCTCGCCTAAGCACATTGTCGTTCCGGACACATCGGTGCCACTCGACACCAGCAATATATCGCAAACAACGATAATCAGATATTTGAAGGCGCCACAGATCCTCAGACGTGGGACCAAGTCTCACTCTCATAGAGTATGATGGCCCTCAATGCGGCCTTGTAAACACGGCCTTGGAGACCAGTGGTCCCCAACCATCGGGCCGCGGACCAAATGTTATCGGGCCGCCAGAGAAACATTACATTATTTCCATCTTATTTACTATGGTGTAGTTCTCTCGGGATTGTGTAGTTTCCATGGACGAAAGTTAACAGAGAGCTAAGCGGCTGCGAGTGGAAGTGGTGTTGTAACTTTGGCGGACAGAAGCTGTGCACTGCACTTCTCTCTATTCACCTGTACTTTCTCATGTTAAACAGTGCTTGGTGTACGTGTATATTGTGTTATATTTTTGTCCGCATTTACTATCTGAGTTTAACGTGTTATTTTCGAGGTTACATCTCGGTCACTTGAACGCTCAAATTTAGCCCTGAAATTGGCAAAAATGAGTACGAAACAGAAGTTGTGGGAAAGTTTCCTTGGGAAAAAGCAAAGGCCCAATGAAGAAACAATAGAGCCTTCAACATGAAAGAAACTTAACTTTTACCGGACAATATCATGAGTCCTACTTGAAACACGGATGTATCGAGGCAGATGATTCTCCCACACCAACGCCGCTCTGCATCATTTGCGGTGACGGGCTTTCTAGTAAGGCAGTGACCTATAAAACAGCTTCGCCACTTGAATGCCAAGCACCCTGGATTAAAATACAAGCCCCTGGAGTATTCTGAAAAAGGGGGCCAGAAGAAGAAGAAATTTCTGATAGTCCCCAGCAATAAACCAGAATATACTGACAGCATCATATTTGGTGGCTACCTATATTGCCGAGTGGTCTGCGCCCCTGGTGTGCAGTCATAAGGTCACCGGTTCGAATTCGCATAGAAGTGGGCGTCTTCACAGTATAATTAGCCCGCGCACGACTGGTGGTGGTCGCATGGTAGCGAAGTGCCGTTACGACGTACAGCTGACGATTATTTGTCATTATATTGCTAAAGCTAAAAGGCCATTCATAATCGGTGAAGGATTAAACATGCCCTTCACTAAGGAAGTTTGCCGTGAACTAATAGGAAAGACTACCGTTAAAAAGATAACACGCGCCTTTGTCGGCTAACACTGTGTCTAGGCGAATTGAGGAAATAGCCGAAGACATTGAGACACAATGGTTGGAGAAGATTAATACATCACCGTGGCAAACTCCAGGTTGACAAATCTACTGATATGGACAACAAGGCAGTATCAGTTGTTTAGGTGCGATATCTTTAACAGGAGGATGTGCATGAGGATTTCTGATGTGGAATATCTTTGCCAACCATCACCACAGGAGTACTGTTCAAGACACTGGATGGTTATATAGCAGGATGACTAAAACGGTCCTTTTGTGTCGAGATATGCACAGACGGAGCTGCTGCCATAACCGAACGCCTGTCTGGTTTCACTGCTTGGATCAAGGTTGAAAATGAGATAGAATCTACTACTTGTATCATTCACAAATAAATGCTGGTAAACCGAAAAATGTCACCGGAATGTAACAGTATTGACTGATGTCGTTAAAGTTATTAACCACATCAAGGCACAGGTTCTTAACTCGCGCCTGTTTGAGCAGCTTTGTGAGGAGATGGGCGCAGAGCATAGATGCCTTCCCTTGCATACAAAAATAAGATGGTTATCCAGAGGAAAAGCGCTAGTCAGGGTATTTGAATTACGAGATCCATTGCAAAGATTTCTCACAGAAAAGAAGTTGTGCTGGCAGCACATTTTAGTGACAAGGTATGAGTCGCAAAACTGTCTTACTTGAGTAACATATTCAGCCTACTCAGTGAACTCAATCTATCCCCTCACGGGAAAATTAAAACTGCTATCACTTTGGCAGACAAAGCAGCTGCATAAAAGCCAAACTGGATTTGTGGGGCCGGCGCGTGAACAGAGGCGCTTTAGACATATTTCAAACATTAGCGTGCATTTAGGCGAGACTGACCCTGAGCATTCCCCCGCACAGTTAATGTACGATCACCTGTCTGCTTTCAAAAGAGTTCGAGCGCTAATTCCCAACCACAAAAGACCCGCGACCCATTGGTTAACAAGCCAGGCGAAGCATGTATGTGCAAGAAGATCAACGGTTGGAGACTGCAAATGACCGCGGCCTCAAAACTACCTTTGAGACAACAACAACTGCCGGTGTTCTGGATTAAAGTCACGGCGGATTAACCTCGGATTGCCACCACAGCACTTAAATCCCTATTGCCATTTCCAACATCCTATCTGTGTAGGTGGGATTTTCTGCAGTGACAGCAACCAAAACAAAACAACAGAACAAATTGGAGATAAGCAACACACTTCGGGTTCATTGTCTCCTACTACCCCCAGATGGAACAGTCTGGCTGCACAGAAACAAGCTCAGGGTTCTCATTCATTTAGCGTTTATGTTAAATCACTTTATACTCATTTATTAGTGTAGCTGGATTTTATATTTAAGGCATGTTTAAATTCAGTTACATTAAAGTCATCACATAAAAACAATCTAAAATATAAGCAAGCAACGCACCCCCCCCTCAGAGGACCGCAGTAATCATCATCATAATCATCATAAACGTTAGGCAGTGGGGAACACCTCAGCTACTGTGCCGCAATACATAGAAAAAAGCAGGAAAAAAAGAATTCAACTGGGGCAAGCCGGCTGAGCTACCGGTAACGGATGGGCATCGTTCCGGTAAGCTACCAGCCGGCTACTGTGCATCAAAAAATACTATGCGAAATGATATAAAGCTAAATAATGAGATCGTGGTTGGAGGGGGAGGCTAAGAGGGATGGGGTGGGACAAAGAAATTCACAACACGAACGCCACTGAGGTCGGCTCCTAGCCATGTCAGCAAGTGTGTCCAACCAAACGTGTTCATCGCCTTTCGGACCCCCAACCAGGGAGCCGAGACGCTCCAACCGAGACCAGCTCAGAAGTGAGGGCCTTCATTCCTCTGGACAAAGTCATCGCTTGGCCACCCCTCCTCTTCTTCCATCCACACCACCCGGCCCGCAAACAACGCACGTCGCGGGAGTCGGTGGGCTGGCAGGCATAACACGTCGCCGAGCCATCAAAGCCTGGTGCGTGAAATAACGGTGCTGAGTGGTTCATTTCCTTTTCCTGCGCCGTACCAAAGGCGTCGAACAGGCTCGTTGCTCACGCGGTGTTCCCACCAGATGTGAGCTAAATTGCGAAGACACCGGTTGTCATATGTAACTAGCCCCTTTATGTCGACTGATCTAAGGGGCCAGATTTCATAACCGTACAGTAGAGTCGAACATACGGCTGCATTGTACACTCTACCTTTTAGAAAGTGAGTGACGTTGCGCCGGAGCCACAGCCAGTTCTAATCTGTTCAGCGCGGCTTGGCACGTCTGGGAGCTGTCACAGATGAGAGCAATGTCGTCTGCATACTCCAAGTCGAGAAGTCGTTCTCCTGGGAGTAGCTCCACACCTTCCAAGTCATGTCCTGTAAATGCAATCTCCATGACTTCGTCAATAGCGAAGTTGGAAAGGATAGGTGACAGCGGGCATCCTTGTCTCACACCGCTGGAGATATTAAAGTGCGACGACACCTTGCCGTAAGCCCTCACTCTGCCCGAGCTACGCGCATACAATGCTCGGATAATATTCACATATTTCTCAGGTACACCTTTCCTGAGTAGACAGTCCCAAAGTGCATGTCAATCCACCGAATCGAATGCACGTTTGATATCAAGTAAGAGACCGCAGTAATATCTAACGTTGACCGGTATCGGCGATAAAAAGGTTGGGAACCACTGTTTTAGACAGAGGGAAACCACTTTCTGTCGCCAAACATGTCGCAGTCAAAAAGACAGTTCTGGCTTTGGCAATACGTGAACTGACCTCAGTAGCTATGCACCCGTCGTTGTTGATACAGCTGTCAAGGTAAGTGAATTGATCAACTACGAGTTCCACGCTAGCTAGGGTGAAGGGATCATGAAGTGGCAGCAGCACTTTGCAGCAACACTGCACTTTGAAGGTGCGAAGCGCGTAGCAAATAATGGAACCACTCTAGAGAGGCTTTTCAGGGTTGATTGTGTCGCCCAAACATCGTTAAAACAACAAAACGATATCATCCGCATAATCAAAATCAACTAGCCTTTCAGCAAGCAGTACCTCAACGCCTGCACCGTAAAATTCCGCAAGGAATTTGACTAACTGAAAACCCAAAAACCGAAGACCGTGTTCACCGGCCGTTCGTCTGTTTTTGAGGTCCTTTAGCTTTAACCTATCTGCCAGCGAAAGGTGTAGTCGAACACTAGCATTAGTACCCTACAGTTTAAAAGCAAATCGCTAGTAGGTTGCGTTCCTCCGGGGTAGAGAAAACTACACGAAGTAGCCTCTGCCAAGGGGATGACGCGTCAACTGGAATGGTCCCCAGTCTAGTTCAGCTTTCTGACAGTAAGGCATGGAATAATAATGAATAATAATGTGTCCGCTGTACGCCGTAACGGCGTTTCGTTGCAGTGCGACTACCACCAGTCGCGCGCGGACTGAGTACACCACGAGGACGCCCAACTCTTCGCGGACTTGAACCCGCGCAGCGAAAATACGAGACAAGCTCGTTACCACTAGGCTACGGGCAACGCCTGCAGAAGCAGGGGGAAGTTTTGCTACGCATATTTTGAACCACTGAAGGTACATGCGCTTAGCAGGAAGAACGGCAGTGGATTCGACCGCGGTACGGAACATAACGCTACTATCCAAGAAAGAATCACCAAGACTGGGTATTTACCCCACCCGTCTTTAATTGAACACCAACACCCGGTGAGTCGGCCACTGGTAATAGGACTGTCCTTATCCCCTCAAGCAACGACAGTATATGTTTCTCCCTTCGTCGTCGGCGTCATTTTTCGGGTCTTCTTACACGTCTGAAGGCTTACGGACAGCTTCAGTTTACTTTGTCTTCTGGGTAACGGGAGCAGGGGCCCGTGACCCAATGTCGCAATGAGCAGAGCTTAATAAGCCGTCAGAACACGCATCATCGGTGGCAGCCGAGATGGCCAGCACCTTCAAATGGCAAGTAGTGCAGGTGTGAATGCTCTCCTCTGCACAACCGTCAGACGGTTTAACGAGTGAGGACATCGCTCCTTTTCGGTGCTGAGACAAGTAAAGCACCAGCTTATGGAATTTGCTGGCTCTTTCGCTTTAAGCTAATGCGCTTGTGAATCTACACTTCCGCATCCTTCATGATAGAGCTAAATACGCCGTCCGAAGCAGCTTCGTCCATGTAGTTTGCAGCCACCGCGGCGGGGACGGTTGGTGTTATAAGTTGATCTCTAGTGCAACTGACCGAGTCATGGGTTTCATGGGTTTGTGCAGAACGAGTAAGCTTTGCTTTTCGGTGGTTCTGCCTCGAGGTCTTACGGCAGGGTCCTGTTTTTCACGGTAGGTTCCAAGTGTTGTAGATTGCGATTCGGTAGTGGTGTTAGAGACTGAAAGCGTCGTCATGATCATGTCAAACTTGCGGTGAAGTTCTGCGAGCATCGAAAATGAATCCTTCACAAGTCCTTAGTACAAAAATCCGGACGTTCTTGCTGGCGTTTAGAGCAAGTGACAGCTGAAAAGCAAATTGCCGCTGGTGACCGGTATTGCGCAAAGCTCTGTAGTCAAATCCGTACAAAGCTGGTGGTCAGCACTGCATGCCACCGAAATCGTCAATTACTAACATATTGCAGCTTGAAGTGCCAGAAACTGCGTTAGCCTCAGTCCAAGCCTTCAGGAACAATAACAGCCTCAGTACCTTGCGAGACCGGCATAGAGGAAAAAGTGGAAAACAGCGATCAAACAAAAGAAATGTACGCAAGGCTGAACGCTTGCCTGCTGAGTAGACAAGAAAAACTTTTCAGGTTTAATAGGGTGCAATAAGGATTCGGAAAACACAAAACTGCAAAAATGCCAGCCACTCTGCTGGCACAATCCCCAAACACTCCGTTGAGTCCGAAATACCCCCCAATTGAACATGATTTGGAATGTCAAACGACTGTGGGGAAAATGTTTGCTGCGTACAGCGCATTCCTCTCCAGACGGGGACCGCGCTCCACAATGGCAGGTAATTGCCAGAAAATGGAACAGGACAGGATTCAGGGACGAAACAAGTTTAACGAGCGTGCCGTTTCGTGCGCCAGTAAGCGAAAAAAAGCGCCCAGCACTGCGACTTGATAGAAAATGCTCGATTCGATAATGGTGAAAAAACAAGCAAATGCAAGACAAACAACACACTACCATGAAGTAATGAGAATAGGGGCAGTCACTGAAGCTCAAAGAAATTCGGGAAACAGGGCCAGCCAATGTTTGTCTAGGCTACGTTTAAATTCCGCTACAGTTTCTCATGCTAATAGAGCAGGAGGAAGCCTATCCCAAACGGGCACAACCCGGTTTGCGAAGAACCTGACTCTTAACTCCAGCCTAGATCTTTGCTGCTTCAATTTCATGCAATGGCCCTGCAAGTTGTCCGACGTAGCTGGTTCAAACAGATTGGTGGGCCAGAGACCACTTAGACCTTACGTGATTTTAAAAGTCTATTAAATCACCTCTCAATCTGCGTCTTCTCATTGAGAGAAAACCCAAGTTAGCTAACCGATCTTCATACGGTAATCTGCGCTGGCCTTCTATCATTCGTGTGGCCAGTCTTTGCACATTCTCAATACAGATAATATCTTACTGCAGGTAGGGTTCCCATGCCTGAATACAGTATTCCAGATGTGGTTTGACCACACCTTTGAACAAGGGAAGAAAGACCTCTGGCGTGGTACAACTCAGAACTCTCCTGAAACGAAATAACTGTCGCGCTTAATTAGCCGCATGCCTGCACTGCGCCGAGGGCTTAAAGTCACTCGTCACTATGACACCTAGATCACGTGCCTCGGTGACATGCTGCAGGGCTAGGGACCAATTAGATGTATGCAGAGTAAACTCTTCATTATGCTGGATTAGGATTTGACATTTGCTGGTGTTCAGTTGTAAGTCTCACAAATGTGACCAATTAAAAACGG
Source organism: Dicrocoelium dendriticum (assembly GCA_944474145.2). Taxonomy (NCBI): domain Eukaryota; kingdom Metazoa; phylum Platyhelminthes; class Trematoda; order Plagiorchiida; family Dicrocoeliidae; genus Dicrocoelium; species Dicrocoelium dendriticum. The sequence goes on along the minus strand of OX104066.1, from coordinate 4,739,870 downwards.
TAGCAAAATCTCTACATAACGAAGCCCTGTCTTCCCTGTTGACAAGCTTCAAGTCGTCAGCAAACATACGGAAGAGGTCTTCAAGTAGAGAGACCAAGTCATTCATAAACATGAGAAATAGCAACGGACTGAGTACTGCTCTCTGGGGACTCCATTGTGAGCAGTGCCTACCGTCGAAATAACGTCACAGAATGTCCTACCATAAAGGGATGCACACAGCCAAGAAAGCAGTTGGGGGTTTCAAATCAGGGCATTTGTTCTAACAAGAAACGGTGATTCACCGAATCAAAAGCTTTACTGAAGTCAAGGTAACACACTTCTACTGGTATGCCATTATCGAGGCAGTGATTTACATGGGTTTAAGTCCTTCAGTACAGAGAAGACATCTGCAACAGTTATGACGATTGCGTCCGTTTTGCACTCGCTTACGCGATGCAACGACAACGGTATTGAAAAACCATTGTCCGCTCGATGAGCTCTCTGGAAAACGCGCAGCAATTTCTGCGTCTTATCAAGGTCTCCTGTAGCCAGTTGCACATCTGTGATTAGGTTGCTAACTACTTTAATGAGGCTTTAGACTGGACGTAGCTGCAATAACGCTTCGGATTACTTTTTGCGTTTTGCACCAGCCTTAGCTCATAGGGGTATTTGGCTTGCCTTTGCAGTTTGACCGCCAAATTTGGACTTCCTCTGTACTCAAGCCACCTGCGGAAACCACCAGACGCATGGAACCTTTCCTAATAAATATTCCGCCGTTTCAACACCCGATCAATACGTCGGCGCCACCAGCGAGGCTTATCTGAATGGCGCTTGCACAGGGCAGTGAACTCCGCTAGCAACTGCGTGAGGCTACTTTTGATCACGTATTACTTCTGTTCCAGTGTTGACACGTCTTACTCAGGAACCCAGGTAATGCGTGCGGCTCTATTCCTCAGAAGCGTTGTATTAATTCGGCTTAGTTTCCGCGTCAGTCAAGATCCAGCTGAGCTTCGGTACATAAAGGGAGAAGGAAAGAACGCAATGATCGCTCTTACCTATAGGAGGCTCAACATTTATGGCTGACAAGCAACCATACTTGGTGATCACATCTAAGGAAGAGAGGATGTTCTCGCCACGACTTGTTGGAAAATGGACGTGCTGTACAAGGGCGTTTTCCTGTACCCACTGTACTAAGTTATCCTCCAAGGAATCCGCCCTATTGAGAGCATGATTCCAGTCGGCATGCGGTAGGTTCAGGTCGCCTACAATCACAAAACTCGGCGCAGAAGGCACAGCACATTTTGAAAGAAAAAAGAAAGGTGTCAGCTTATACGCCGTAACGGCGCTCCGCTGCCGCGCGACCACCACCAGTCGCGCGCGGGCTGAGTATACCGCGAGGACGCCCACTCCTACGCGGATTCGAACCGGTGACCTTATGGTTGCAAAGCAAACGTGCAGACCACTCGGCCACCGGCCGACACAGCACATTTTGTCACAGCCCGTCCTCAACGCGAGAGGACAAGGAGTTTAGTGATCTTCTAACAGCACATTTTAGAAGATCACTAAACTCCTTGTCCTCTCCTCGCGTTGAGGACGGGCTGTGACAAACAAACAATTAATTCAATTTTAGCCTGCACCCTAAGAAAACCAGAAGCAACTTGAACATTTTGCGTGCACATGGCAAACGGAGCTTCTCAGTGACTGTAGTGACACCTTATAAGCAAACAGCACTCCACCCCCATCTAGATACCCAGGACGGTTTGTTCTATACCCGACGAAGTGGGCTAACAGGCAATCATTTATGGAGTCATTTGGTGAGAGCCAGATCTCTGTGATCGCAATAACGTCGGCAGATCTACAACTCATCGCCAGCTCCTCCCATTTGTTCCACACGCTACAAGAATTTGTATACCAAACATTCAGCAGCGTTCGCCGCAGTTAATCTCTGCTGTGCGCCGCACTATCAAGTTTCCCCCTCAGGCGTGGAATCCGCGGGGGTACCCGTTTTTCTGCCACACTTTCAGTAGTTTTGACTGGGAATTCGACCTGGGTCCTCGGAGACAATGTAGCGCCGAGGTCACCTGCTCTAGTTGCTTCAGCTACCCCGGTCACAACTCGTTTTTCTTTCTACGGCGAGCAAACCTAGCCTCACTGAACATAGATCTCGCAGTTGCAGTTGACTGAGGTGAATTTGCGCACCTGGAAGAGTTGTCAGAAAACATTCCTTTAAGCTCAAAATGATGACGAGGTCTGTCGCATTCTTCGACGAGCTCCGCGACTTAAAGGTGAATCATTTTATGTATTGCTAGATCTTTCCCCTTGAGGATCGAGTGAGAATGAAACAAGCGGTTGACGAACTCAGATCCCGTCGAGACAACGGTGAGACAGATTTACATATTGTGGATTTTCGCGTAGTCCGAAAAGCTACCAAAATTCGCTGGAAACCACTTCTTGTCATACCCAGGCGTTAGACGTGAAGAACGGATTGCGCTTAATTTCCGCTAATGTGCGTAGTATTCGAAACAAACTCGAAGAAATTCAATCTTTTGCCTCAGCGAATCATCCTGACATAATGGCTTTCACCAAGACCTGGTTGTCCGCGGATATCCTGGACTCTGTGGTGCAGATCCCCGGGTATCATCTCTGCCGGGCTGACCGCAAAGGAGGGAGATCTGGTGGCGATGTGATCCTGTACTGGAATGCAGACCTCAAGGCTCATCTAGTTGAAGCTACTTGTGATGATAATGGTGGTTTCGAAACCCTGTGGTGCCGGGTTCAAGATGGATGCAGATCCCTGATAGTCGGGGTTGTCTACAGAGCTCCATCGGGTTCCGGAGCTCGGCTGCTGGATTCAGTTAAAATGCATGGTGGGGGAAATGACTGTGTACTATTGGGAGACTTCAATACCCCGAGTGTCGACTGGGATTTGCTGCACTGTGCTACGTCTTCAGAGGTTTTCGCTGCGGACATTTTGAAAACCGTTCTCGAGTGTAACCTATTTCAACATGTTACTGTGCCTACCCGTATATATGTCGGACAAACCCCCCATATTTTCGATCTTGTGCTTTCCCCGGCGCAATCATGTCGCAGACGTTACCACTCTTCCGCCTATTGGTAATGGTGATCACCGTATGGTTTCATTCCTCTGGACTCGACGCCTCACTCTTCACAACCAAGATAGTTTCCGCAGGAATTTCTGGCGTGCCGATCCAATCCGCCTGCAAGCGGCCGCTAGCGGTGTGGACTGGAATATCCCTCTATCCTCGAACCCAGATGAGGAGTGGAACCTTTTGTACTCCAAGCTGATTTCCCTTGTTGAGCAGGTTGTTCCTTTTTGCAAAAGGTAAACGTTTACCAGAGGCCCTTCATGAATAGACCGAGAATTGAGGTGCTTAATGTCCAAAATACGTAAATTATGGGACCGATTCAAGCTTACACACTGCGAGCTTGACTATTCGGAGTACAAATTGATCAGAAACGACTGCACCATGAAAAAACGTCGGAAACGGCATCAGTATGAACGCAGTTTGGCTGTGCAATCCAGGACGACACCGAAGGCACTCTACTCCTATTTGAAAAGAAGTACCAAAGCTGGCAGTGGCATTCCTGCTCTGTTTTCTGCAGAGCAGGGCAGTTTACTTGACAACGATGCGACGAAAGCCAGTTTACTGGCCCTGCAATACTCATCTGTTTACTCGATCGAGACGCCGTTACCCGATGACACTACGCCAATCCACTCCTCTTCGTTGCAGCACATAGAGATGAGTGTGGCTGACGTGGCCAAAGGCCTTCGTGAATTAGATCCGAACTCCTGGCCGGGTCCTGATGGACTGCACCCACTGATCCTCAAGACCGTGGCGGACTACATTGCTGCTCCCGTCCATCAGATATTTCGCCACTCTCTGGAAGCTGGACGACTCCCGGTTGCTTGGAAATTGGGAACCGTTAAACCTATGTACAAGGGAGGGGATCGTCAAGATCCTGCAAACTATCGATCTGTCTGCCTAACGTCTGTACTGTGCAAGTTAATGGAAAGGATTCTCAAGCGCGCCCTGCAGTTTCACTTCGAGAATCTTAACTTCATCTCCTGTGCCCAGCATGGCTTTCGGGGGGCACGCTCATGTACCTCGAACCTGCTTGTTGCTAGGGAAAACTGGGCGAGGTCGCTAGACGCTGGGAAACGACTGGATGTGGTTTTTGCAGACTTCAGCAAGGCGTTTGACAAGGTCCCCCCATGAAAGGCTCCTTCTTAAACTCCGAGGTGCCGGTGTCTCTGGGAATGTCCTTTCTTGGATCGCTGATTTTTTGAATGGCCGGACCATGCGAGTCAAGGTGAATGAAGCCTACTCCACTCCTGCGCGGATGACTAGCGGTGTTCCTCAAGGGTCAGTACGTAGTCCAGAATTGTCCAAGATATTCATCAATGACCTCCCATCGGAGCTTCAGATGGATTGCCTGATTTACGCCAATGACATGAAGCTGTGGATAGAGGTAACCTGTCTTGAGGATGCTGATAGATTGCAGGCAGCATTGGACATTCTACACGCCTGGTCAGTCAACTGGCAATTGCCCATAAATTGTGAAAAATGCTCAGTTCTCCCCATAGGCGCCCTCGAACCGTTCGGGATATACCATATTGGTGGGTTGTTACTCAGAACCACCATTCTTGAAAAAGATCTCGGTGTGCTTGTCTCACATGATCTACGGACCGCAGAAGACACACTACGGAGGGTTGCCGCTGCCAACAGGATGTCCCATGCCATACGGAGAACCTACTCGCGACTGACACCAAATACGTTCAGAATCCTGTTTACTTCTCATGTGCGCCCGATCCTTGTATACGGACTACCCGCCATCTGTCCTCTTACCAGGTTCGAGTGTGACATGATTGAGAAGGTACAGCGGCGTGTCTAGAAAATCCATACTGGGGTTGACTTGCCTTACCCTCTTCGACTACAGCGGATGCACAGGTCCTCCCTGGAATATCGCCGACGCAGAGGTGATCTGATTTTTACTGGGCGAATTCTGATGGGGGAAATGGGGATGGAGCTACAGGCGTTCTTTCAAGTCAACACTAATAGTTCTACTCGGGGGCACAACTGGAAACTATATAAACCCAGAAGACTCAAAGTTCGCTCCGCTCTCGCTCTATCAATCCGCATTGTCAATGACTGGAACGACTTGCCGAAACATGTGGTCGACGCGCAGTCGGAGGAATGTTTCAAGCGCTTTTTGGATTCTTACTTGAGTAAGCTGGGACCCTGCTTCTTCCAATTTAGCTGTTACGGCCCCTTGTGGAATACCGTCTCGTAGCGAATTAGGGCATCCACGCAATGATCGGGAAGTGAAGGAGTTGACAAAGGACTTTCCTTCTGCTCTCTGCAATCCAATAATCGAATGAGCTCGGCTTCTGGACTGATTACGGCTACTGGAGATCTAGTCATCGTAGGTCAGGTCAGGTCAGATGGACGATAGAGGCTTCCGACTAACGAGCGTCCAGTTCTTGTGCCGGTAAGTGAAGCGGCTCCCGGCACTTCGACGTTGGATTGTCTCCTCTTGCTTCTGCAATGGAATGAAGCAAGAACAAGAGCAATCTCTGCATTTTCATATACCAGCACCAAAATACACTATATATACCAGTACAACTACAATAGCGCTGGAAAAATGATGGACCAACAGTTGTCTAAGCCCCTTTTAAAGGTGTTCAGATTCAGATTCAGATGGACTGGAACGATAGGAAAATCCCTTGAGTGTTCCTTCTTGAGCAAATCGTTGAGCCAGGAAATGATAAGGTGTTAGTTCTTGATAGATCTAAAACGAAACACCCGAAACACACCCTGATCAACCAACTACTGCCCACGTTCCCTGCACTAGCAGTCCGCGCTGTGTAGGTTACGTGAAGTAAGAAAGAAGTAGAAAGTAAATGAAAAGATAAAGGGGAATGAAAGTCATTAAAATGAAGGATAACACCAAAGAGTGAAGATAATGACAGAATAAGAACTGAAAGTTTGAAGATGGATATGGTCAGGAGAAGGGAAAGGTTTCGTGTTGCCACCCAAGAGCGTCTAACTGACGCTCGAAACCCTTAACCGTAGGTTCACTGACTACATTTTCTGGAAGCGAGTTCCAGCGCTCGATAACTCTACGCGATAACCGAGTTTCCGCCCTGATCCCGTCAGAACGCGGGTTGTGTAGCTTCATGGGATGACCGCGAAGACAAGGCAACCTAGCCGGGCTAAACAGCCAGCGCAAGTCCGGCCCAACCTTCCCTGTTAAAATGCGGTAAGTAAGGATTAGGTCTCCTCGAAGCCGTCGGTAGTGCATTGAATACATACCCAAGCTAAGTAGACGCTCGGGGTACGATTGCCCCCGTAACCCCTCGAGCAATTTGGTACCTACTCTCAAAACCCTCTCAAGCTCCATTTTGTCCCGAACAAGGCAGGGTGCGCAAGCCTGGACGCAGTATTCCAGATAGGGCCGAACGACTGCGACTGCGAATAGCAGGTGCATTCATCGGTTCATTCGTGTGCGAAGAGCAGGAGGGGAGATTCTTGTCAGTTCTGTCGCGTCTTATTTCAGTGCACGTTTGGTGCAACTAGCTGCGAATCAGCATTCCTTTGGGGATCGTAGCTGTTGCAGCAGGAGCAACCGAGCCTTGCCGTACTCATCAGATGGCAGTCTATAGTGACTTAGAGGTTACCCTGTTTGGCTGCCGCATGCTGCGTAAAATATTACAAAAGCACAACATTATATTTTCTCGATGTACCTAGCAACTTTTCCGCTCGCCTGTTTAAACGTTGCTCGCGTTTGTTTGAGTCAACATAGCATCCGCCTTCGAACGGCGCGACGCTCAT
>OX104066.1:4673369-4732538 GCA_944474145.2 Dicrocoelium dendriticum | reverse complement strand
GGAGATAGCCACGTTTCAGTGAATGCGAGTATATCGGGATGAGACCCATCTACAAGCAGACCTAACTCGTACACCTTGTTCCTTAGGCTGCGGACATTACCTAGCACTATCTGAAGGTTTTCGTTAGATCCAGACCTGGGTTGTGCTCTACCAGAATGGGCAATGGTAGGGCGGAAAAGGACCGCCGGCTGACCACACGAAAACCCACCAACCGGTGACCTTGTATACCGACCACTGGCCCGCTTTTGAGGTCCTTGATGGCCACCCTTAGCTTCAGCCTATCGGCTAGCGGAAGGTCCGGCTGAACGCTAATATTTGTACCTTTCAGCCTAAACGCAAACCGCATGAAAGCATTGCGTTCCTCCGTGGTAGGGAGTAGCAAACGTAGTAGCCGCGGTCGCGGGTTTGGTACGTTAACTGGGACGTCCCCCAGTCTAATCAGCTTGCTGACAGTAACGCCTGGAAAACTAGGCGGAAGAAGCTTCGTTACGCACATTTTAAACCATTGAAAGTCGTCCAACATGCGAGCAGCAGGAAGGAAAGCAGTACATTCAGCCGCGTTACGGAATATAACGCTACTATCCGTGAAAGAATCGCCACGACGAGGTGTATTAACCCCACGGGTCCTTGATTCGGCACTCGGAGCAGGTGGCTTCACTACTGGCGATGGAACTGTCTTTAGCTCCTCCGATGAAGTAGCAACGGCGGCGTATGTTTTTCGCTCCATTGTCGATGTCTTACTTTTGTTAGGGACATCGATTTCACCGGAAGGCTTTATAGCAGATTTGGTCTGCTTTTTCTTCTTGATAACGGGAGCAGGGTCCCGTGAGGCTTTTTCGCTTTGAGCAGCATCAAGCACACTTTCAGAATATGTCTTCTCGGTGAGAACCAAGATTTCCGGCAACTTCGGCTGACAAGTATTGCGTGTTGGGCTCTTCGCCGCACAACCGTCAGACGGTTTGCTAAATAACGACATTTGGCTTGTTTCCGGTGCCGAGACAACAACTTCTTGTTCAGCAGAGAGCTTATGAGGTTTCCTGGCTCTTCTTCGCTTAACCCGAAGTGACCCTTGAACCAGCAATTCGGCGTCGATCCGGGTAGGTTTAGATACGACGTCCGAAGCTGCTTCCTTTTTGTGGTCGGTAGCCATCTGGACCGGTGACATACTGATAGGTGCCACAAGTTGATCATAAGTGTAAGCGATCAAATTTGCTTTGTTGGAGACCGTAAGCGTCGTCATAGATAGCTCCATCTTAACGCGAAGATCTGAGAGCATCGAGAACGAAAGCTCTACATTTCGCAGCCGGGTTTCAAGGGATTCGTCTCTTGTACGAAAGTCTGTGCGGCCTTGCCGTCGGCTGTAGCTGTTGGCACAAATGAAAAGCAAATTTTCGCTAGGGTCCAGCACTTCGTACTGCTCGGTATTCAGTTTCGTACAAAGCTGATGGTGCTTTCGTTTATAGGCATCGTATTGCATACCGCCGGGATCGCCAGTTTTCGGTATATTGCTGCTTGAACTGCCACAAAGTCCGATAACCTCAGAATCCGAGCTATCAGGAAAAACAGCCTCTGTGCATTGCGAGGCCGACATAGTGTAAAACAGAGTGATTGTAACTCGATGGCAATGTTTAAAAGACATCCAAAATGGCAAAACGGGTAAACGGAGTTAAAACTGGGAATAGACTCGATAAATTACCAGTAAGCGCAAAGGACGCTTTGACCTGAACCGTTTTAATCGATCCAAGATATCTTTGATCAGCAAAAATTTGCCCATAGTCAAATTTCGTTTCAAGCGTTTATTCAAACACTGTTTTCTACGTTTATTCAACTAAAATTCTCCAGTCATATGGCACGCTAAAAAACCGAGTTACGGCGTAGCACTCACAATTCAGACAAAATGCTGGATAGCTCAGGTGCATTCCGTGGTCCCGTCGAGTCCGCCAGTCGCGGATTTTTGAATAGGGCAGTTGTTCCTTATTGAGTGCATTGAGTGGTAGAGAGCAGAACTGGGGTCCCATGTCAGCTCTCTTCCTTCCCGGTCTTCCAAGGATTGCAGGCGAGTTGGGTGTCATGGCTCAGGATGTAATATCAGCCCTGCAGGATCCTGGAGTACTCAGTAGGAAGGTGTCTAGGAAACGTTTGAAACTCGTTTCTGATTGCGCATTGACAATCGGGTCCGGCAGTCGGTTCCAATCATTAATCACTCGAGTAGAGAGAGCAACATCTGAGCGGACGTTGAGCCTCCTCGGTTTAAAAAGCTTCCAGCTGTGACCTCTAGTCGAGCTGCCAAGTCTTAGCTGAAAGAACTGCCTTAGCTCGTTTCCCAGTTCTTCTCGTAGGATGTGCCTGGTATAGATGAGGTCTCCGAGACGGCGGCGATAGTCTAAGGGAAAAAGGTTCATCCTCTGTAGGCGGGTGGGGTAGGGGAGGTTGCGTAGCCCAAGGACAAATTTCGAGGCTCCTTGCTGAATTTTTTCTATCTTCTCACTTTCATGTTTAGATAAAGGGGCTATGGCCGGATGTCCGAATTCAAGAATGGGACGGATATGGGAGGTGAAGAGAAGTCTAAATATCTGCGGCGTCATTTTAGAGAATGGTCTCCTTATGGCGCCCCACATCCTGTTCGCCGCAGCAGTTTTCTTTAACGTGTCAAGGGTCGTTTTGAAATCAGAGGAGATTATTGTCCCCAGGTCCTTTTCCTGTGTGGCAATCTTGAGTAGGTGCCCTCCAATGTGATAGATGCCCAGTGGTTAAGCAGCACCTATAGAAAGGACTGTGCATTTATCTTTGTTGACCGGTAAACCCCACTTGATGGACCAAGAGTGTAGTAGATCAAGCGTTTCCTGTAATTAATCGGCGTCTTCGAGACTGGACACTTCCGACCATAGCTTGAGATCGTCTGCATTGATCAGACAGTCCGGTTGTGGCATACTTGGTAGATCATTGATATATATCTTGAACAATTCCGGTCCGAGAACGGAGCCTTGTGGTACGCCAGTATACATAGGCTCAGGGAATGAAAGGGTATCGTTTACTTAGACTTGCATGTTCCGGCCTTGCAAGAAGTCACTGATCCATAGTAGGAGGTTCCTTGTCACGCCAATTCCGCCGAGCTTAGAGAGTAGTTCCTGATGTGGGACTCTGTCAAAAGCTTTGCTGAAGTCGATGAAGGCCACATCTAAACGTTTTCCAGCGTCCATTGACTTAGCCCACTTCTCTCTAGCGACCAGCAGGTTAGTGATACAGGAGTGCCCCTTTCGGAAGCCATGCTGAGTGACTGAGGTGAAGTTCAGGTCTTCGCAGTGTCGGTTGATGGCACATTTAATGAGCGTTTCCGTGAGCTTACAGGCGACCAACGTCAAACAAATTGGCCGATATTTCGCAGGGTCCTGGCGGTTTCTACTCTTGCAGTTCGACATATCTATACCCATCTTCCAATCGACAGGTAGACGACATGCATTAAGAGAGAGCTGAAAAATTTGGCAAAATGGGTTGGCTATGAACGTTGCTACCATCTTGAGAAAATGTGGATGTAGCCCGTCTTGGCCTGGTGAGGAAGAGGAGTTCAATTCTAGTAGTAGCTTCAAGGTAGCACCTGCATCGATATCCATATGTTCCAGAGGTACTGTATGTGCAACTACATGAGGGTTTGCGAGTCTGTCACCCTTCGTATATACTGAGGAGAACTGTAGAGCCACAAGGTCAGCTTTGGCGTCAGCATCATAGTGTATCATATCTGTCTCATTATTAGACAATGCAGGAATTCCACAGCCCGTCTTGGAGGATCTATTAAGGTATGAAAATAGTCTCTTTGGCCTAGAGAGAGTTTGTTCGACCAGGCTATGTTCGTATCGTTGTCACTTTTTCACGTTTCTGCAGGGAGCAGAAGTTCCTGATGGCTTTGTATTTAGAGTAGCCTGAGTCTAAGCGGGAAAGCTTGAATCTGTCCCATAGTTTTCGTCGTTGTTTCATGTTGGCCCTGAGTTCTCGGTCGATCCAGGGGGACCCTTAGAAAGAGGCCTGTTCCTCTTGAATGGGACGGCCTCCTCGATGAGAAGCTTCAATTTGCGGGATAAATCGTTCCAAGCAGCATCGAGATCTAAGTGTTGTGGAACATTCCAGTCCAATGTACCTGCTGCCACCCTTAGCTTGAATGCGTCGGTTCGCCAGAAGTTGCGACGGTGTGCGCTCAGGGTTCGGATAGCTAGACGTTTAGTCCATAGGAAGGAGATTGTACAATGGCCGCTTTTGCCTGTGGGTGGTAGAAGGGTCAATTCTGAGACATCTGCCAGGGACGGAGTGAGCACAAGATCAAGAATGTGCGGAGTCTGGCCGGGAAGAAGCCTGGTGGGCGATGTTATATGCTGGGTGAGATTCGTTTTGAGGACAGTTTCAAGGAAGCTGGTGTCAAATGACTCGGGTGAAAGGTGGCAGTGTAGTAGATCCCAATTGACATGCGGGGCATTGAAGTCGCCCACAATAAGACAATCTCTGCGGTTTCCATGCGAGTTGATAAAGTCTAGTACAGAAGTACCATGTCCCCACGGGGCTTTGTAGATGACGCCAACCATAAGGGATTTGAAGCCATCGTTGATCCCACACCAGAGTAGCTCCGCGCCAACAACAGCGTCGCTGACGGTTTCTACGAGATGAACTTTGAGATCCTCTCTCCAGTAGAGAACTACGCCACCACCAACTCTAGCTCCAGATCGGTCAGTACGGAAAAGTTGGTATCCTGAGATGTGTATCTCAGAGTCGGAGATGTCTGAAGTGAGCCAGGTCTCAGTGAAGGCCAACAAGTCAGGAAGTAGCGTTGCGGTAAGAGCGTGTACCTCGTCAAATTTGTTTCTGAGACTACGGACATTTGCAACCAACACCTGCGGTGATGTGACCAAAGAAATGGATCAAATTTCCTCTAGTGGGGCATTTTCCATCGAAAATAACACAATCCATTGGCATAATAGATTGATAGTTTACTACTGGAATCAGGCACCTCAAGGTTTGGCAGCGATAGCCGGTGAAAAGCGCAGAATTCGTACATAAGCTACGGAGACCCCAAACTACTGCCTTCACAAATGTCGAGGCTTACGAAACGTTTGTATTTATCCCTGCTTTACTGTTCGGAAAGATAAACACGATCAAAAGCAGTTGTTAACGATATTTCTTCTCCATGCATGAGCATGGATGTTATGTACAATTAGATCTGATCCCAAGCAGGAACAGCATCTAGCACTTGTCTAGAAATATACCTAGGTTTAATTATATTTATTTATTTAATAGATAAATAAATGGTAATGCTCAGTGTTCATTAACCTTAACTGAAAATGTAGTCAGTTTTACGTTACTTAATCGCGTGTTATTTATAAGTTAACCATGCTGGGTAGGCTAACAAGGCGTACCGATTTGGAAGTAAATCTTTGGAGCAAAGGCTTATCAGTAGAATGGGAAGCGATGCACCTGACTACGTTTTACTGATATACGCCATGCTTTTGTAAGCTGGTGTAAGATTGTATCAGGTGGGCATCTGGACGGTCCAACCATGTGCAAATATTCTCTTCTTAGTGGGAAGCGTTGCGAACGCACATCACCCACCAAGAAAGGATAGTGAAAAATGGTTCATCCAGAAATATTACAGGACGAAATGTGGACGCTGCGAGGTATACTTTTCAAAGGCTGAGTGCAATAAGAAACAAGGGTTGCGCAGAATGTACGGCTACAGCGGGATTTTCTTGGTTAAAAACAACTGCATAAGGTAAACGGACCTAGTTCTTAATGGATGAGCTTGTTGTTCGCATCCTTCGCATTGTTGCGTCACAGGTCATGATGTAGGAATTGGCGCATATGTTGTCTGAAGGTTACGGAACCACCCACTGATCCTGTGAGCTTGTACTCCGCAGCACGGAATGTGTAGATTTTGCACGTTGCCAATGCAATGTGGGAAGACAAGGCACAGTGACAGGCGGTGGCCCTGAAAAGGGCCGTTGCTCCGTTCTCTAAGGAAGGTCAAATGTAGACGAAACTGGAAAGCGAAGGGAGACCGGACCCGGTGCTAGGACAGGAGACGGGATCCGCACGTACGTCACAGGGCGACCAAGGGCGGCAATGGGGACGGCGGATTGCGACGCATGTATGATATATCTTTGAAAGGGAGGTCATGATTTAAATTGCATGTTAGCTTTGGCTCGCCTTCACTAACGCCTGATATAGTGGTACCAGTCTGCGCTAGGAGGGCCAAGGGCAGCGGTAAGCTTGACGGTGGGGTGGCGGTATACTTTGACTTTGAAAGAGAGGTCATCATCCAAAAGCAACCTTTTGTTTGTACATGTATCACTTATGAACGCTCAACTGGGGCCTGTACTTGGGGAAAGCGACAGTAGCCGGGTTCATTTTGCTGTTGGCGCACGTTATTTGGGCTGTGGAAGGGCGTCATTAATGAAACGTATAAATACCTGGAACTAGGTTTCACAGATGCATCATGTTGCGGAACCGGTACGTTGGAGGAGACGCACGGATAGAGCTAAGTAGGACGGTGAAGTGCGGCGTATGTCAATGTGGCTTGGAAAGCGGAGTGGTCATGGTAGTCAAATGCTACCTGCGGCTGTATATCAATGACGCATTATATAGCGGTGGCAATACTTGGGAGGCGGCGCAGTTGCTTCGTTAGTTGGGACGGGGAATGGCGGCGCATATCACGGGCTCTGAAAGGGAAGTTATCATGGAACTCCAATGGTGCCTGTGGCTAGGAAGCAATGCTGAATCACATGCCGTTGGTAGTACGTGGGAGGAGACGCAGTGGCATCGTTAACTACTATGCCAAACGGCGGCGCGTATCACTGTGGCTCTGAAAGAGAAGTTACCATGGAAACGCCATGGTACCTATGGCTATGAAGCAACGATGCGTAACATGCCGGTGTCAGCGTCTCTGAGTAGGCGCCCTGGCAGCGTTAGGTAGGATGGTAAAGGGCGGCGCATAACAATGTGGTTCTGAAAGAGATGTGATCATAAATAAATAAATAAATAGTTTATTCTCAAACTTATGGAGACACATCAAATCAACTGGTATCTGTGGCTGGTAGCAATGATGCATTACATAACGGTGGCAGTACGTGGGCTGAGGCGCAGTTGCAGCGTAAAGTAGGACGTCGAGGGGCGACGCATATCACTAGAGCTCCGAAAGAGTAGTGAGTATTGTAATCCAATATTACCTGTGTCCGCACGGAAATCCAACCCCACCTATGGCTTGTAATCACTCGCAGTTCTTACGGCTGTACCAGGAGATACGAACGGTACCCGGTTGCGGTGTAACGTGGTAGGCCGGAAGGCGCAGCATGTCAACTTGCCCCTGTTAATCGGAATTGAACATGGAAGTCGTACCTCACCTGTTACGACTGGTCGTGGTTGCTCAATGTCGTTGTACTAGCAAGTGGGAGAAGGGCCAATGGAAGCGCTAGCGGAGCATGGCTTCGCATGTGCACTTAGACGGTTATAGCCGGGTCACCTTGAAAAGGGGACGTTACGTATGGCTTGGATTCACTTATGTTGCAAATGGTAGCCCCGGGATGTGAGGCCATGAATATCGCACTCCAACGGTCGGGAAAAAGTAAGGTAGGTTCCAATGCCCATTGGCGGTGAGAATGAGGACTGCAGCCCCGTCGACAGCTGAAATAGACAGCCAGGTTTGCTTGCGTTTATGCTTATGCGTACTCGGCCAAATGTCAAAGCGGAAAAATTTGTCATGCACTGCAACTCAACCACGCGGTGTGCAAGCAAACTCACAGTCGTCAGCAGATATCAGGTCTTGCGCAAAGGACTCACAAACTACATTTCCGGCACATATGCAAACGATGTTCAGTAACCCACCAGGAATACAGTGCTCCACACGAACACGGTAAGCACATGTGGTATCATAAGCGCACGACATGGCTTGACGATAAATACTAAACAAGAAAGGAGATAAGACACAGACTAGGTAAACATCAGAGGAAACTGCAAACCCATCCGACTTATGTCCACACAGCTGCAGCGTTGCTTGCATACAAATGTGCAGACATTCAATTCCATTGATATAATCCCTTCTGTCACCCAAGATGCCGCAGGTTCAAGAAGGCAAATCTTGCGTTTACAATATTTGAGAGGACGTCAGTTTCCCTGACCCTATGGTTGTTAACGCAGTAGCGAAGATAAGATATAACTAAATAAATAACTATTTATACACGACAAAGCGAGGCTCGTCTTTTGGGCATGATGAGCGTATTGTAGTATTGTACATGGTGGCATGCTTAAGAGCATCAAGAGCGGGAGTGGTATAGATGAAGTCAGTAGTGTGGGTCCATATGGCCGAACGGTTGTACGAAGTCTATGTTCACAGAATGCGAGATGTAGAGATAAGAATTAGATCACTAATGTGGAGTATGTTGGTGAGGAACTAGTCCGAGGAAATGGTGTGCACAGGACGAGTCAGGTGAGTGAAGCATGAGGGAGACGCTGTAAAAATGTTTAAGAATAGTGGCATGTAACTGATCAAATGTGTGGGCGTGTTCATATGAAAGCAGATATATGCACAGAAGTTGTAAATGTGGTATCGGTCAACGTGCCAATGTGTGATTGCGCAGTGAATTTACTGAGTGGATAATCACATCCGCCAAGTCGCAGTGTTGTTATGCAGACATATGTGGCTTTTTGTAATCAAGCACAACAACTTCCTTCTTATCTTGGATGAATGGCTAAAGAAGTGGCTGGTGGTCCAGCAGCAAGAAATCGTACTTTGAAGCTGTGAAGTGCATACCACTCTACCCAGGCTAATCAAAATAAGTTGTGCCGCAGCAACAAGGTCCAAAGCAGGATGGTATCCTGCGCATATTGTAGGTCTGGTAATCATGCACCACGCATCAATTCAACCCTTACATCGTGAAATGCCCCAAGGACGCATTGCACGTAACAGAATCCACGACGAAACTGAACAAAAATGGGGAATCGGAAAACCCGGACGAAGGCAACTTGTGGTCGGAAAGCTATACGCAGGCTCACCGTAGACCCTGACGCGGGCTGTAGTGTTCGAGTTGAGAGCACGCAGCATGTTCACATATCTTGGGAACACCTTTCTATGCAAGTATTTCTAGCAGCTTCGATGGATCGACGGAATCGAAAGAACTTTTGAATTCGAGTAACATAGCTATTGTCGGTCAGCGGTATGCGTGGCGCTGCTTCAGCAACCCCCGTAAAGTGAATATATAGTCTACACAGCCATGGCCCGTGCGGCAACCGGCCTTCGCTTCCATAACCCCATGTTCGTGTTCAGTGGTGAGGCTAGGAACGACTAGGCACTCCAGTAAGTTTGTCAGAACTTACGTCATGCTTATAGCCCTGTGGTTGCCACAGTCTGTGCGAACGCCCTTATTGTATACCGACACTGTAATAAATTCCCTACAATTAGTGGGACATTGTTTTCCTTCCAGCTACAATCGAATACAGTGGTCTTTGCTGTGCAAAGGCCCCCAACTGCATCCTTAAATAGTGCAGGTGGGAGGGCCTCCTGGGCAGCGGCACTAAAGCGAGTAAGCACCGTGAGGACGTTTCGGTCATGGGGCTCCGACGGAGGCTCTAAACTAACCATCTATTGCTCGTCCTGCATTGCCTGAGTGGTAAGAGGTCGGTAAACAGGAAACAACCGAACTTATCTTTAAAGTGTTTCGCTCAAGGAGCCATCCGGCGTTCCTTCTTTTGTATCATTGCACTCGCGCTGTCTCTGATTGTCTCACCGAAACCTGGTTTCCTTGGACCAATGGAGCGGATCAGTTGCAAGAGATTGCGATAATTGCCTATTGCATCTGTCGGCTCCATTTCTGTAGCTGGAGTTCTCTACAAGGCTTTCTTGTCGGCACCTTGGTTCCGCCTCAGGTTGCGCCCATTAGCCCGGCTGGTCAAATTATGTCGTGATATGGCGATTCGTAGGGGGTCTTCCAAGTACCTTCTTCTCCCTGCAGCCTAGAAGCTACCTACCATGGCACCTAAGCGGTGTTTTAAACGTGTTTCAATTTCTCAGGAAGGATCCCGTTGACACCGGCACACTTGCGGTTTCGCACGTAAGCCATTTTGTTCCCTGCGTCTCATCCGATGTCCGCGTACCTTCAATACCTCCTGTTAACAGGGTGTTGCTTGAGGCCGTCCAATGTAGCCCAGTCAATCTATGAACGCTCGTTTAAGTGACGGTGAAAGTGCTTACGTCTTATCCACATGATGTCTGCAGTCTGGGTACAGGTTTTGCGGTAACTACCATCCATCTGTGTCCTCAGCTGCTGCAACCTCCGTCCATACTCCGCTTTTAAAGGGTCGGTGTAGTAGTCCAACTGCTTGGCCTTGTCCGTCCGCTGTGCGATTGCACTGCGACGGAGCGAGCTATTCAATGGCCGGCGATTTCTGCGAAACCAACTACACTTCCCCAAGGCACAGGAGTCTGCGCAGAATGCAGCTAATGCCTCATCCCTCGCACACACCAATGCGTCCATGGTGGCATATTTCTCCTCAAACCATAAAGGAGGCTTACAGTTTGCGCTTCCTATGGTTTCCTCAGCAGCAGCTGCCACATAGTCGCGTGGGTGTTTCACACAGGTCGCCCACTGTTGCTCCGCATTTCACATTACAGCGGCGTGTAATTGCCGAGCAGCGGTTTCACGTAAAGAATCCTACATGGACAACGACGGCATTAAATGCAATCACACGGGATGCTATCGCTAGTCGAAGGCATGGCCTACTGATGACAGCTGAAATCCTTGTAAGTCCATTGGTACTACAACTTGCATACATTGCCCTGCATGAATACGGACTCTTCTATCACAACCTGTATGCAAATCACGCTGACGCCTACGGCATTAGGTTGGTTGATCAAATCAGCGGACTCATTGCTACAGGTATTCAGTGAATACCACAATTCCCTTTCAAAGAGTGTGAATCAAGTGGCAAATGGTGAAACCCGCAAGCAGTTACCTGAAGCACATAGCATAGACAGATTGTGCCAAGTCTCACTAACACACAACATGAGCTCCCTCAGTGGGGTCTTTTATACACGAACTTTCACATGACCCAACACCCACTTCTGTCGCCAAAGATGGCACAGACGCAAGAAGTCAGCTGTGGCTTATGATATGCGTGAGTTGACGTCAGTATCTATGCGCCTATAGTCCGTCTGCGGTATGCATGTCGTTGCTTAGCACGTAAAGCGCACAGCGCTTTAGGTGGAAATTACAGAGGCCTGCCAAGCTTAATGATTGCAGAATGAAAACGCGTACAAATTTTTAAAGCAATATAGCTGTTCCGTGAAGCAAAGGTGTAACCTTCACACTTACCGAGTGTAAGGGAAATCCAAAGGGAATACTTTACGAGCCAACACTAGGTTTACCGTGCTTTGCACCTTTAAAGAAACGCAACGTTACGTACGTCAAATTTAACTTACCCAAACATGTGTATGCCGGCTCACCATGGTATCCAGCAAAACTTTGATAAAACCATCGCATGCACATGTCGCAAAGTATCCAAACCACTCGCTTGCAGTTTGACGCGTCGTAATCCGCCTGCTGACCTAGAGCGCAAAGCGCGCTGTTCGCAGCTTCACCAGCCGCCGCCCTCCTTGTACGCCATGTGTTTGTGCGGTGACGAGCGGAAAATTTTGTTTTCAGGGTACGGAATTTCCGTGCTGGTACCCGCAACCTCCACCACACGGAGTAGCAAAGGTGATTTCGGTTTGTGACGCTTGCCGTCAATGGCGAAACCTCTGGAAACAACAGTCACTTCCTTCCCCAACAGGACTCTTTGGTTAGCATTGGTCTCCGGTGCAAACCTCCTGGACGAAGAAAGGTGGAGGAACCCAACCGGGGCAGCAGCATCGGAGGAAGACGCATCCACTCATTGGAATATGGGCAAGTTCTCCCACGATAACCGTTGCCATTGTTCCACATTGAATGATCGCGCGAGCAATTCCACGTTACCGTGACTAGCCAGAAGCTCACGAAAGCATACCATGTCGCCCTTTGTGCGGTGGAACTACTCTGTGCCCATACTCAACAAATGCGCCTTCAACTCACTAAACAAATCACGCGTGGTGCGAACTTTTCCGGCGCGATCAACGACACCTTCACTAAGGGATCGCAACTGCGTTACCGTCACCGTTCCCTCAATGTCCTCGGAAAGGGTCAACACTGCTACACGTTCCGCTGGCAGCACCCAACGGCAACCACGAAGCACCACCTCATCGTCGTATGCGTGTAGGCTGGCGACGTGCACAATGGGCGCACATGGAATGCGCTAGTGACGACTAAAGCGACATCCGGATGCGTTGTCATTCTCAAGGACCAAACACTGCATTCCCGGGCGCTCGTCATCCATTAGCCAATACTCGCCGCCCGGGTTCAAACTGCGGATGCGAACTCTAAGACTGTACTACACGTACTGCCGCCAGGATTATGACGACATCTTCATCAAAATCACCTGCCCATTGCTTACACGCTACTCATACTCGCACATACCAAGATTATCTCTTGCATGGACGGTTTCCCTCTCCTACAAAATACCACTGCAACGTTGCACTATCAGTTAAAACAGGTGTAGTAGGGTAGAGCGCTCACTCAAACTTTCTTTCAAATCCTTATTCTCCTGCTCCACGTGAATGGTGCTTTCCCCCAAATAACATCACGTGGCCCATTAAAGCGCCGCCCAGCTAAGCCGCCATGGGTTCCAAGTGCGACGGAGGTACTGGAGGCCTTCCGCGCTGAGCACCGATATACCCTCCATGGGGCGATGATAATGCGCGTAATCGTGCGTATACAACCATGGTCGCAGCATGTTGAACAGAGCCCTTTTATCCTCTGAGTTACAGGAAGGAAGGTGAGGGCAACGCCACTGCATATCGCGCATAATGTGTACCCGGCAGAAAACTATGTCGGCATTGGGATACGCATTGCGAACCGCTTTCACCTGCGCAGCGCAATTATCCATGACCAACGTTCGAGCACAGACAACTCCAGGGGCAACCTCCAGTATACTAATCACTGCCTCTTGGTAAGTAGCCTCAGTGTCATTTGGCAAAAACGCAGAAAAGAAGCTCATACCATGGCCGCTAACGTCCACAAATATACAATGCCATTGGTTGTACCCACCGTAATTGATCTGAGCACTAGCTAAGTTACTCCGCCGTTTCCGACTACTATCAGTATGTAAACAGCAAAATAATATATCTTTCATATTGTCTACAAAGAGAGCTCTTTACAAGTTCTAGGCCCAAGAATCAGATATTTTGCTCTCCACTTATCCTCTCTTGGCCCCCTATACTTAGCTTTAACTGGTATACATATGCCTTTCACTATTGGCAACACTAGTAGAGGGGCATAATGAAAATCAGATCCTCTTCTTTAACTGCTTCTGCATTCGCCTTTTCAGATTCCATTGCACCGGCACGAAAGCTAACCAACGACAGAGAGGCCCCTGTCACACTGGCTGGCTGGACCACCAGAAACTTTCCATCACCACTTTTCGTATCTTGGCCGCCAGTGTGTTATTTATCGTCTAGCTGGCGCCAAAGCCTACCAAGTGTTATGCGTATTGGCGGCTAACCAACCAGCTCCCACCGGTTTTTCTTACTAGCCTGATCCTGTTTAATCTTATCACTCTTTGCTTAGGGTGCTAGAACAGCTCCTGCCAGGAAAATAACGAAGGCAATAGCCGGCGCGACAGTATAGAATTACTTAACATTGCCACCTGGATGAACACCGCTGGCACTTGCTTCGGAACCTAAAATTGGAGAGAAATAGCTCGAACCTAATCAAAGAGCTGCACTATAGTGTGCAACAACACATGAAGCATAACCATCCATCACGTTGGAGCAAGCTCAACCTTCTTGTTTCATTGCTGTTTGGCTGCCTCTTGTGCGCTGCCCATTTTCTCCCGAGATTTCTACAGGTACATCCGCCAACACAAGAAGGTTTATCCGCTGGGACTGATCGACCCACCCTCAATAGCCAGCTATTTTAATCGCTTGATCTTTTCTCCGGGAGATGAAGAACCCACACCTCGTTCCAAATGGAGCACTTTCCGCCATTTTGGAGACGCTACCTCCACGGAGTCTAAACAAATGAGTTTAGCTCGCCTCGTACTCACAGTAGAAAAATTTACTCACCTGGAATAATATATTTACATTGATCTCCTATTCCACAACCGAAGACAAACAATTTTGGCGTGATTACTTTCACTGCCTCAAACATTCCGATCCTCCAGTCACCTGGAGCGTTTCTGATGTCATTTCAAGGACAGCACTGCGCGCGTATAAGTGGCTTTTCCGATGACCTTTCATGGAGTTTTCACTTGGCCATGTAGAAAATTGCACTTACATTTGAATGAATTCCGAGTCTACTTTGCGGAGAATGGAATTTGCACTTGTTATGAACATATTCAGACACAAGAAACAACTGCCCTCACCGTCCCCATGACAAGTCCAGCGTGGATAGATGGACATGGGTTACGAGCCGGACAAAAATATAATAGAAAAAGCAGGCCTCTATTGACTATGTGTTCACTCACCTGCATCATTATCATTCGACTCTGCGACTCTTTTGCATCAATGACTGGCTTCAATGTCCTTGATCTTGACCACGCGAAGTTAGAAACCGTGCGTTTTCAACTTTGTGTTGCATATTCCGCCATATAGCAGCTATTTAATAGAGTAATTAGACGCGCTGTCTCGATATCTAGACGTGCTATACTCTAAGCTTTTTAGATCCTATATTGGGAAGAACGGTGCTCCTGTAACACGAATTATGAAGCCCGCTATTAAATAATGACTAACAACAATGGAATAAAAGCTAAAGCCGCCCAAGCCAAACTCTGGAGCAGACGTAGAAGTACTCATTCGAATACCGCAGTTTCTGTCGATCACAGCTCCGCCTCATGCACTGCAAAGGCGGATAAGGCGACCAAACGTCCTGCTACAAAAGACAAACTGAATAAACTTCGCCCTGCAGTGTCCTTCTTATAGACCCATTGAAAGATGCACTTAACAAACTCAGTGCACTCTCAACTGAAATGATTGCTCTCAAAATGGAAATGGCTGTTACCGAAAAGGAACTAGCAAAACTTATGCCATTGGCCCAACTCGCAGGAATAAGGACAAGTGGCAACGCTGACGAACTCAAAGATGCCGGTGCCCTTCTTACTACCATCACTACTGAGCTAACCGGGCGCCCCCGCCGTGCCCGAAACGTGATCGTCTTCAACTTTCGTGACAAACTTCACTTGGAGAAAGTCACCCGCCTACTTACGTTCATGTGTAACATCCCTCATGACATGTGCGTGAGTAAGCGGCTCAGAAAATCGAAGATCAGTCGCA
The DNA here is from genome assembly GCA_944474145.2 of Dicrocoelium dendriticum. Lineage (NCBI taxonomy): Eukaryota > Metazoa > Platyhelminthes > Trematoda > Plagiorchiida > Dicrocoeliidae > Dicrocoelium > Dicrocoelium dendriticum. The sequence continues at coordinate 4,717,168 of OX104066.1, read as the reverse complement.
ATCGCCCTATCCTTATCGCATTCAAAACTCCAGAACTGGCTACAAGCTTCATAGCAAATCGATTTACCTTAAGAACAAACGCAAACATTGGGCCTATTCTTATCCAGCCTGATCTAACGCCGTTGCAAAGAGCTTTCCCACCGGCTACTAATACCAAAGCAAGACAACAGCGTCATGATTCATTGCCGGTTGTCAGAGCTACTGCTTGCCCTACTACAAGCACTAACGTGGATCTAAATAAATAAATAAATAAACTTTTATTCTCGACCATGCGAGACACACCTTTACAGGCATGATCCTGTTTAGCTAACAGTGTGATCAAAAATATACAAAAGTACATGTTTGGCATAACAGTGTATGTAAGCGTATGGGTGTGTATACGTATGTAATTGTGTATGAATGTAGCTTGTGTCTTTGAATGTGCCGCCGCATTTTTGACCGTTTGTTATCGTCAGGAATGTGTGCATAAGCGCTTGATGTCCCTGGGTTGGATAGCACTTTCCAGATATCTGGATCTAACCCCCCTGCGTCACGCGTCTACGACAGCATTACATCCCGATTCAAGCCCCACAGCCCTAATAGACAAAAAGTCAACTAACGTTCCAGATTCGCCCCGCTGACGATACAATAAGCTGAGTCAGTCCGTAACGCCTCCGACATGAGTGACACCGATTCCGAATCTATCAAAGTAGACTTCCCGATGATCAACTCCCTTCCCTCCTCCTCGTACAAAGTCGTAACCACCCTCGCAACACGACCGACTACCAACAAAGGTGAACCGCTGAAACACGGCACGCCTCGTAAAGGCCTGCACTCGCCGCTGATGCATCACCATAACAAAGATAACCGCACCCAAGTAATGTCCTCATGGCACAAACGGACAGCTGATAAGCCCCAAACAACATTTGTACCAATGGATCGAGTGAGATCGAAATCCTTCCGATCCCAAACGCCGCCCTCCACGCAGATTTCGACCCAACCGGCGCAACCACTGCGCAAACCCTACCTACTCGAGAAGTTCAATAATGCTATTATGCCCCAGAAATATAACAAACGCCATGGCTTACAAAAACCGAGGACGTTCTACCAGTCACTACAACAAACTTAAACTATGAACAGCCCGCGCAGCATCAATGCAGTGATTCCCCTGATAACCAACTATTCGCCTGGTACGCTATCGCCCAGTCGGCCCTACAAAAAGCGCTATGGCATCCAAAGGTCAAGTGCACAACACCTTTAGAATATCTGCACCTAATCCTTTCGCTGCCCTACCACCAATTGATCGTTAGGACTCTCTCGCGGCAACCTATTTATCTTCGCTTATTATGCACTCCCTCTCGGATTACGCTAACTACGTGAGGTTCATGCACCTGACAATCACTACCAATATTCTAACTCTCTTTGCTCTATCCCCACGCAATTATTGGCTCATACTAAACGGAAACTTCGTACTTTACTTACTGGTACAACGCTCTTGTCTCTACGCAGACGTTAGCAATCCACCTATTCGGATAGGATATGCAAAAGACATTTTCAGTATAATTATTGTTGCACAGTGAATATGCTTTTGTCTCAAGCCCAAATATTGTGACACAAGACATTAACAATATTCAACTCCATGCCTGTTCTTGCAGTCTTCTCTCGGTTGTCCTTCACTTTCCCTTTTCTCTGAGGTCCGGGACATCTTGGAGATCTGGGATTGGACTGAAGAACAGTTTTGGCCCAAGGCGGACGTAACAACCCACAAGGACTTACATGGAGCATGGTAGAACTCCGAAAGAACGAACCTACACTCACCATAACCCTTCTCTAGTATGGAGAACTGGACACAGCCTCATACTCCCGTACACTATACATCTGAAAAATCTAGGCAGCGGAAAAGTTGAACTTTTGCACACCTGGACGTACAACAAGAAGAATAACCGCGATGTCCCTCATCTCCACCGGCCTCAAAATCATGGCGACCCCGATCAAATTACCTGTTCAACTAACGGACGAAATTAGAAGTCATTACTCTGCGAAAAACCGAAGGTGAAACCAGTCGTCAAGCGACTTTGCCAGTTCAACATTATTGTTCAAAATGCTTTACGGCAGTGTTGCAGGACGTGGTGGGTTTTCGCCTGGCAAGCGTTCTCCCTATTAAAAGCCACAAATGTCTGTTTAACAACACTGCGACGTGGCGGATGTGACTCGCCACTGAATAAAGTCACAGCCCACAACTACATACTGGCAAGTCGACTAGACTCACATATCAACTCTTCCCGACACCGTTTCAACTACACACGATTGAATCCGATGTATCTTCGTGATACACAACAGTTTTTAAACCATGATCACGCCTGTGTCGGTGTCTCCTTGAAGCTGAGAATAAACTATTTATTTATTTTTTATTACTAAGCCATTCGGCCAACCAAGGAAGAATTTTGACTGTCAACCGAGTGCGAATAATAGAGTGCAAAATCGGTCAGTGCGATGCAAAGCTGACTAGCACTACTGTTCATCGAAGCTACGGCAGTGTTCCAGCGCGTGGTGGGTTTTCGCCTGGCAAGCGTTCTCTCCATAAAAGGCCACAAATGTCCATTTAACAACACTGTGGCGGATGTGCTTAGCCACAAAATAAAGTCACAGCTAGACATTTCACACTGGCGCAGTCCTCAGCCTTCTACATCCAACCTGTGCAACTGATTTTACTATGAAGAATGCTTGGATGGAGCACAACTCATCCCGGCTTCGTAATGGTCATTGATTGCACCGAAACCTTGTGTTGGCTCGTGTGCTCATGGATCACTACTTGGCAAATTTACCCCAACTTGTATTTTGACGCAAAAGATTTTTGCACGCCACATCGCCATCATGGTCCTTGATCTGGCTATTACCTGATAATATGCGCACTCATCTGGACTATATCTTTTCGTTTATTCCTTTCATCAAAACGATATGTTGTAATATTCCAAAGAAGCTGCGCTTGTATGCATATTTGATCACGCCTTTACAGGTGTGTCTCGTTTTACCGAGAATATACCACTTAGTTATAAATAAATAAATAAATAAATGGTATATTCTCTGTAAAACGAGACACACCTCTAAAGGCATGATCAAATATGCATACAAGCATAGCTTCTTTGGAATATTAAAACATTTGCTTTCAATGAAAGGAATAAACGGAAAGATGTAGTCCATATGAGCGAGCATATTGCCAGGTAATAATCAGATCAAGGACCATGATGGCGCTGTGGCGCGCAAAAACTGTTGCGTCAAGATAAAATTGGGGGGTAAATTTGCATGTAGTGATCCATGAGCACAGGGGCCCAAACAAGGTTTAGTGCAATCAATGATCATTACGAAGCCGGGATGATCTGTACTCCACTAAAGCATTCTTCATAGTAAAATCAGTTGCACAGGTTGGATGTAGGAGGCTGAGGACTGCGTCAGTGTGAAATGCATAGCTGTGACTTTATTTTGTGGCGAGTCACATCCGCCACGTTGCAGTGTTGTTAAGCGGACATTTGTGGCTTTTTATAGGGAGAACGCTTGCCAGGCGAAAACCCACCACGTCCTGGAACACTGTCGTAGCTTCCGTTGAACTGTAGTGCTAGTCGGCTATGCATCGTATAGACCGATTTTGCACTCTATTATTCGCAGTCGGTTGACAGCCAAAATTCTTCCTTCGTTGGCCGAATGGCTTAGTAATGATCCGGCAGTAGTCGTTGAAGCCGGTCAATGATGTAAAAGAGTCGCAGAGTCGAATGATATTGATGCAGGTGAGTAAACACATTGTTAATAGAGGCCGGCTTTTTCTATTATATTGTCCGGCTCGCAACCCGTGTCCAGCTATCCATGCTGGACTTGTCATAGGGACGGTGAGTGCAGTTGTTTCTTGTGTCTGAATATGTCCATAACAGGAAAAGATGCTATTCTCCGCAAAGTGGACTAGTAATTCCTTCAAATGTAAGTGTAATTGTCTCCATGGCTAAGTGAGAACTCCATGAAAGATCATCGGAAAAGCCGCTTATACGCGCGCAATGCTGTCCGTGAAATGACATCAGAAAAGCTCCAGGTGACTGGAGAATCGGAATGTTTGAGGCAGTGAAGGTAATCACGCCAGAATTGTCTGTCTTCGGTTGTGGAACAGTGGATCCATGTAAATACATTATTCCAGGTGAGTAAATTGTTCTACTGTGAGTACGAGGCGAGCTAAACCAATTTGTTTAGACCCCGTGGTGGTGGCTTCTCCAGAATGGCGGAAAGAGCTCCATTTGGAACGATGTGTGGGTTCTTCATCTCCCGGAGAAAAGATCAAGCATGTAAACCAGCTGGCTGTTGAGGGTGGGTCGACCAGTCCCAGTGGATAAACCTTCTTGTTTTGGCGGATGTGTCTGTGGAAATCTCGGGAGAAAACGGGCAACGGACAAGAGGCAGCCAAACAGAAAGACAGCAATGAATCAAGAAGCACAAACACAGACTGGTGGCGCGCAACGGTGCCTATGATACATTAAAATTTATGTAATTTTGTTTAGTATACATGATTTGCAAGCGCGTTCTTTACATCACGTCGCTGGTGTGACTCAGACTACAACTACTAGGTAGAAAGAAGGATCTGCACGCGCAGGGTCAAGAGACGGATATAACAAGGCGTGTTGACAAAGTTAAGCGATTAATATGATTGTTGGAGAGTAACAGGTAAACCGATGATGATGACAGCAGTCCGAATGCGAGCGGCATCTTAGGTGAAACTAAGGACAACTAGGTTGAGACCGAATGCGGGAGCAACATAGGTAAAGCAACGTTCCAAGAAGAAAAGGAAATTTAAAGAATCAGCTATGAGCGGAAGAATGCGGACGGCAGTGCGAAGAGTAACTCGTGAGAGCAATTAGGAGACGATAGTCGGGATGAAAAAGGTTTACTACTAAGGTGTGGTGAAGCCAAGGACGCTCTCGTGCGAAGTACGAATCGATCAGTTCTGAAAAATCACCGGTAATATCCTGGTAGTCTGAGAGCCGGAGACCGAACAGACGAGACTTGAATAGTCGACACATCCGGAGGTCTCATAGTAGTCCCAGAGAATTTCACTGATCAGATGATGACAAAGAAGGGCATGGCACTAAGCGTCGGTCGTCCAAATGAAGGTTTCAGGGTACAGGTTACTGATGGAAGTGTCTATATTAATAAAGGGTAAACAAGTCTACCCGGCTGTCAATGTAAGCAAGACATAGTTTTGAGTCTACAGAGATTAGATCGGTATATCTTGCTAGTCTGGAAAAGATCAAAGGAGCATACCGGTCGGATGAGACTAGGTTATTACAGGGCACTGAGAGTTGGCAGACAGATTAGAGAAGAAATGATGGTAGCGAGCGCCTAAGGAGGAGAGACAGTCCGGATAGAGAGAGGTTTGCTTATAAGGTGTGAAAAAGTCCATGGGGCTCGCGAGGTAATGGGGACAGAGCGTTCGGTCTTCTCATCAAATGCCGGTAACGTCACAGCAGTCTGAATGTATTCGGAGAGCAGGGGACCGATCAGACGAGACTGGATTAGTCCGCACATTGAGAGTAAGTCGAACAGTTAAGGTGGGAAGATACATAAAGAGTCAGCGGAGACGGATATGTTTGGGATGCAAGAGGCTACATGAATATAAGGTATGCAAGTCAGGCAGGCTCGCAATGTGATAGAAGTTGTGTGTTGGTGATACAGAGCCTAAAACTACATTTCGCCAGTTATGAAGCAGTCAAAGAGGATAATAGGGCAGGGCTCTGAGAGCTCGCTATGCCGATGAAGAAAAAATAAAGACAGGCCGCGATAAGGAGAGGCCAGAGTCGAGAGTTTACGTTTACGGATATGAAATGCGACAGTTAACGTGGCTCTCAAGGCAATGGCGACAGAGCGTTCAGTCTTCCGAACATGGCAGGCAGCGTCGCAGAAGTAGGAGAGAGGAAGACCGATCTGCCGAGGTTGGATTTGGTCGGCGCATTGTGATTGAGTCCTATGGTTCATTTGGGAAGGTAAGTGGAGTCAGTAGGATTGGACTGGCCAGAGATAGTAGTGGTTATATTAACATAGGGCGAACAGGTCCAGCAAGCTATCAAAGTGAGGGAGACACTGCTTTGGATCGACGGAGCCTAGACCGCTAACATCCCGGTAGCCTGGTAGCAGTCCCATAGAATTTGGCTGATCAGCTGAGGCTGAGTTACGGAGAACAGAGACTCAATCGTCCGATTAAAGAATGATTGAATACGAACGGCGCTCAGTCACCGGAACGATGGCCAGTAATGTCACAGGAGTCTGAGAGAAGTTGGGAAGCAGGAGACCGATCAGACGAGACAGGATTAGTCGGCGAAACGAGATTGAGTCCAACAGCTAATTTTTGGAGGGCAAATGGAGTGGGTCGAGAGGTGGAGGTGCCTATATAAATAGAGGGTGAACAAGACTGGCAGGCTGTCAACGTAAGTGCGACATAGCTTAAGTCTACAGAGTCTAGACCGTTTAAATGTTGCTGGTCTGGGAAAGGTCAAAGAAGCAGACAAGTCAGATGAGACTAGGTTATTACAGGGCACTGAGAGTTGGCAGTTCGATTAGAGAAGGAAAGATAGTAGAGAGCGCCCTATGGAGGAGAGGCGGTCCGGATAGAAAGAGGTTTACTTATAAGGTGTGAAAAGGTGCATGAGGCTCATGAGGTATTGGGGACAGAGTGTTCGGTCTTCCGAATAAATGCCGGTAAGGTCACAACAGTCTGAGAGAACTCGGAGCACAGGGGATCGATCGGACGAGACTAGATTAGTCGGCACACTTAGAGTAAGTCGTACAGTTGAGGTGGGAAGATAAATAAAGAGTCGGCAGAGATGGACAGATTAGGGATGGAGGAGGTTATATGAAAATATGGCATGCAAGTCAGGCAGGCTCGCAATGTGAGAGAATTGTGTGTTGGTGAAGCAGAGCCTAGAACTGAATTTCGATAGTCGAAGAGGATAATAGAGCAGGGCACTGAGAGCACGCTCTCCGGTTGAAGAATAAATAAAGGCAGAGCGCGATAAGGAGAGGACAGAGTCGAGAGTTTACGTTTAGGGATAAGAACTGCGACAATTAACGTGGCTCTTGAGATAATAGTGACAGAGCGTTCAGTCTTCTGAGCAATAGCCGGCAGGGTTACAAAAGTCGGAGAGATGGGGGCCGATCAGCCGAGATTGGATTTGGTCGGCGCATTGCGGTTGAGTCCTATGGTTCATTTGGGATGATAAGTGGAGTCAGTAGGATTGGACTGGCCAGAGATAGTAGTGGTTATATTAACATAGGGCGTACAGGTCCTGCAAGCTATCAAAGGGAGGAAGACACTGCTTTGGATCGACGGAGCCTAGACCGCTAACATCCCGGTTGCCTGGTAGGGTTTCCAGAGAGTTTGACTGATCAGATGAGGCTGAATTAGTGTATGGTACAAAGAGGTGGCCGTCCGATTGTAGAAGGATTAAATACAGACGGCGCTCAGTCATCTGAACGATGGCCAGTAACGTCACAGCAGTCGGAGAGCAGGATACCGACCAGTTGAGACGGGATTAGTCGGCGAGATGAGATTGCTTATGGATGGCAAATGAAGTGGGTCGAGAGGTAGACAGGTTACAGGTGGAGGTGCTTATATAAATAGAGGGTGAACAAGTCTAGCAGGCGGTCAACGTAAGTGCAACATAGCTTGAGTCTACAGAGTGTAGACCGTTTAAATGTTGCTGGTCTGGAAAAGGTCAAAGAAGCAGATCGGTCAGATGAGACTAGGTGATTGCAGGGCACTGAGAGATGGTCGTCCGATTGGAGAAGTAGAGTTGGTAATGCCTCACCAACGCAGGCCAAAATGGATTTCACGCCCCAAAGCATTTTGCTAAATTTTATTAAATTTTCCCATACTTCTTTGTTTATTATTAGTGACAGGCTCCGCTAGATCACTCCTGTTGGTGTCATGGCCTCATGAATAAAGCAAAGCGGCTCTAAGTGATAAACTTGCGATGTTTAGCTAAAAGATGTGTGTATTTTCCAGGCCAAAAGGTGTCAAATGATCCGAAAAACCTCCTGTGTTATTCAGGTAGACCTGGCTCATGCGGCTTTGATATAAACTTTAGAACCACTTAGGGGCTTAAAAACTACTAAACTCTGTATTCCTAGTGGTTTATGTGGCTCAGTATCCACTGAAAATGGTAAGCTGAAGCCTTTTAACCGTAAGTTATTTATGAACTCTCCTGAATTCCCATGCAGACATAATATTCCTTACTGAATTTCTAGCGTTTTCGCGCAACATTATAGCTTATTTGTGTATATTTGCAATGCGCTTCTGCAAAGTGTACTTTTCGGACACCTACGAAGTCCCTACTAGTTACAGGATATTACGGGTTACTTTGAGCATTACTAGATACCTATGCCTAATTAGAACGTATACCGCTTCGCTACTTCACATTTGCTTTTCTTCTTTCTGCTATCTGCTTGCAAAGCAGAAAGCAAATTTTTGCGAAAACAGAATAATAGCCTTATTCGTAGACCATCATTCAATTGCAAACAACTTGCAAACTACTGCACGCATTGCATTGCTTTTACTTTCAACCGAATCAGCGATTAAAACTTGTCCAGAACAGCCAGCTTATGTGCTAAGTTATGCAGTATACTAGCTTTAGAAAAGGTTTTTTCTGAGATGTACTCAGGTTGAAAATTTTGCGCCGGGAATAAATATCAGCACAAGAAAAGTTTGGCTATATTTTCTGTCAACTTGTATTTTGCTAGTGAATTACTCCGCTTCAGTATGCCTTTTAACAAATCCAGGTTATTTTCATCTGCTTTTCTGGTAATTATTTTTTTAACTTTTCGTATCCCTTATAATACCACCACTCTCATTTCTTCCATGTATGCACCAGCAATTGTGGCGATTGAGCGAGCTAAAAAGTCCAATACATTTAAAAAAAGTTGTTGTGAATTGGATCCTGTTCCAAAGAAAAACGGCAAAGTACAGCTCTGCGCAACTTTCGCAGCAATGCTCAATATCGCCCGAAGGAAACAGCAAAGTTTCAAGTTGGGCGCCTGCGACCCCAGCAGCTGTACACCAAACCATGCCAATGCATTCGTAATTGCTAACTAGGAACATATACTCGTATTGTGCCTGCTTCCATGCACGAGCGTAGGATCAAAATGAATGAATAAATAAATAAATAAATAGTTTATTCTCGACTGTGAAAGGCAGGCCCATGGAAGCATGATCAGATACGCACAACTGTGCAGACATTTTATGGCAACTGTAACAGTGACAGTAGTAAATTGTTCATATGTCCATGATGGGAACTGTACAATGGTGAAAATGCGAAACAATGATTTGGCTGTCTTGAGACCGTGACGTCGGCTAATAATAGATTGAGAATTCTGAATGATCCATTGGAAGATACTTGAAGAGCACGCTCAAGAGAGATATGAAATACAGTGAGTTCGTGCACAAGAAACGCAACGGTCAACGGTGATATCGTAGAAAGCAAAAAGGTGACAGTATATGCAGTTGTAGAAGTTCCAGTGTAATGAACCTATCTAGAATGGTGACGCTAGTTGACCTGCCAGTGTGAAGATATGGGTTGTGACTTTATTCGGTGGCGAGTCACATTAGTCAAGTTGCAGCGTTGTTAAACAGACATTTGTGGCTTTTATAGAGAGAACGCTTGCCAGGCGAAAACTCACCACGTCCTGAAACACTGCCGCCAATCCATTGAATGGCAAATTGTAGCTGGCTATGTTTCTGGTTGAACGTTTGTTTGTTCGGTTATTCGCAGTCTGGTTGCGTCTGATTTTTCTGCCGGCTGATGCTTTAGCATGGTGCCTATAGCGTTCCTGAGTTCTGTCCTGTGCCCGATTGGTGGGTCGGAACAAAACATACTTTTTGAATATGACGTGGTGATCCTCTGCAGAACAACGTGAAGTCCCCGAGGGTGTACATTAAAATATGTTGAATTGTTGTTGAAGTCTTGAAGGATAGAATATGGTTTCCAAGAAAGCATCGCAGATCCCCGGGGTATGTAGTAAAATTGATTAGAAATATAGGAAACCACGGCCAATTGTGCGATCAACGCGGATTAAAGAGCTCATAATGACCAATTGTTCTGGCTTTGTATCGCAGGAGAATGTGTCTTCCGAAGTCATAAGTAGTTCTTCGGGCAAGAGTAATGTGGAAGAGATAGCGTTAGGCAAACTGAACCCAAAGGTTCAAACCTCGGAAAATTTGTATTCATGCATGATAACGAATGATTTGTCCGGTTAGTAAGTTGCAAAAGGGTTGATAATCTTCCGCTCATGTCTAGCTAAAGGAACTGTGTGGCTTGTACTGTTGTCGCAATGAGGGACAATTCCATCAGTGCGTGTCGCCGTACCTGTGACAAACTCGGGGAAAAAGGAAACGAACAGAAACAGCCACAAATACAGAAGAAAGGGTTGCGTCTGAAATGCATTCGATCAATTGCGGCGATGACTAAACTATTATACCCCTATACGTGTAATAGTTATTTAACTATCGCATATACATGTGTATCATTAGTGGCGAGCTGCGACGAGAAGCAAGCAGAACACGGCTCAGTAGAGAAGGAAAGATTGTTCCAAAATAATAATGAAGATGAAGAAAATAGAATTTGAGGGGTCCTAATGCGCATATGCTCAGTTGGAACTAGAGAGAGGAGGATGAGTGTGCAGATTATGGGAAAGAATATCGCTAAGAAAGAGCGACAGGGACGCGTTGCCTCAGTCTTAAATTGATAGGAATGTAAGAAACCAGAGAGGACAGACGCATGTAAGTTAGCGTCGAATGAAGAAGGAATGCAACAGAATGCACATGAATGAAAGAATGGGTCAGTAATACAGGTTCTATTCAGGAGAAGTGGAAAAGCCGCCGACTTTCTTCAGGTGATGATTCATCCTTGTTAATAAAAAGAAGGATGAATAATGCCTAGTGGCGTAATTAAGGTGAGGGTAACCGAGCGTTCCGTCAACTGTAACCAGATCAGTTATATGTCAGAATTCCGAGGGAGGTCAGAAAACAAGAGACCGGTCAGACGAAACCAGGTAAGTCAGCAAGAGGAAGCCAGGCCGCCAAATATTGCTAAGTATAAGGTAATGAGTGTCATCATAAAAGAAGCAGTTTAGGACGAATGTGGCTAAACGAAACTGCAGTTAGCGTCGGAGTGACGTGAACAGGCCGTTGGGTCTGTTAAAACCTGATCATATGGGACATAATAGTCCAATGAAAGGAGACCACGAAGACGAGAATAGAGTGTCAGGGCATAGAAAGAAAGCCGTATAATTCAGAACTAAATATTGAAAGAGAGCATCGGCATAACGAGAAATGTTAAGAATGAAAGAGGATATAATAATAATGATGAATCATGACAAACAATGTTTTGAAGTGAAGGATACAAGGCGGTAATTCGGCAGCGCCTAAGTAACTTAGATCTCAGAAGTTCGAGGTGGGTCGTAAAATAGTAGACCGTTCAGATGAGTCCTGATAATCCAGCAAGGTGAAGTTAGGCCGCCAACTTAATGTGTGAATAACCGTAATGAGTGTCATAAGAATAGAAGCTTTCGGGACGGCAGCAGCTATGTGAAAATCCAGATAGCATGCCAAGGAAAGATCTCGGGATAAGAGGAACAGGGTGTTTGGAATGTAGACCCTAGAGTAATAATGTCTCTGTTGTCAGGGAGCAGTCAGAAACAGGGAACTAATCAGCCGAGGGTAGATTGTAGCCAGGTCCGAAGGGATATTCGTCCAGTTGAAAAAGTAATGCAAACAGAGTGCGAACAGGAAGACGCTCTATTGAGGGAAACTGAAAAAGCGAACGATGTTCTCAGAGAGATGTGAGCAGACCGATAAGTCTGCCCATCTCCGATCATTAGGGCCGCAGTAGTCGGAACCAATCAGATCACTGAGACGAGATTAGAATATCAGCTCAAAGAGTGAAATACGTAGAATTTAGATCTAATTACTAAAGGAGAGAATCGGCACAATAGATGTGCAGGAAGAAAGGGGACATAGTAATGAGGATGAAACTTGGCCAACAATGCAGTGCAGTTGAGGGTTACAGGACGTTACGTCGGCAGAACCTAAGTCACTTAGATCTCAGAAGTCCGAGGTGGGTCAGAAAGTAGTAGACCGTTCGGACGAGTCCGGATAAGCCAACAACATGAAGCTAGACCGCCAAATAACAATGGGTATAAAAGTAATAAGTGTCATCAGAAAGGAAGCATCTGGGGACGAAAGTGACTATATGTAAAGGTAGTTAGCCGACCCAGCGAAATTTGGCAGGTCGAGAAGAACAGCGTTGGGGCCTCAGAGCCCAGATCCTTAACGTTTCGATGTCTGGAAGTGATCAGGAAGCAGGGGGTTGGTCAGACGGGCTACATTGGCCCCAGGCTCGAAAAGGTATCTGGTCAATTGAAAAAGTAATGCAAACAGAGGGCTCGAAGCGGAAAGGATTGGGAAGAAGTAGAAAAGCCTACAAAGATCTCCAGGTGTTGTGAACAGATCTTTGGATCTGTCGATGATTCATCGGTTAGGTCTCAGTAGTCTGAAAGCAGGAGACCATTGAGACGAGACTGGAATGTCGGCTCATAGAAAGAAAGGCGTATTATTAATGCCGGATTGGTGACAGAGAGCGTCGGCAGAATAAACATGTTAAGTAAGGAAGAGATATATTAAGGAGGATGGATCGTGATCAGCGATGCTCTTGAGGTGAGCGTTACAGTGAATTACGTCTTTAGTGCCTAGATCATTTAGATCCCGTAAGTCCGTGAGAGGACAGAAAGCAGACTGAAACCGGGTTGATCATGAAGCTGATGTTATGTCGCCAAATTAATGCGGGAATGAAGGTGATGAGTGTCATGAGAAAAGAAGCACTGACTCGTAAGTAACCATATGTAAAGGAAGTTAGCATGCCAAACAAAGATCTAAAGATAAGGAGACCAAAGTGCTGGGACTGTAGAGCCTAAATCGTTAACAGCGCTGATGTCTGAAAGCAGTCAGAAAGCAGTAGACTGGCCATACGGGCTAGGTTACAGCCAGGCCACGAGAGTTATTCGTCCAGTTGAGGAAGCGGTCGAGGTGTGATTAAATGTCCTATATGTGAGCAAGTCCTTGTTGCCAGTACTCGCCTTCAGCAAACAGCTGCCCAGAAGTTCCGCCACTTTTGAGACCCTGAGTAATCGTTTTATGGTCGAGGAGAATCGCACTGAATTTTCTGATGCCCTGAATGTTCCTGGTAGCTTGTTCCATGCGTGCGCATATCTACTACGTTCACGTTGCTTCCTAGTCGCTTATGTAAATATCTGGAACAAATTACCTTCACAGCTGCGGGAGATGCACAATCCACAGGCTTTCAAGCAGGAGGTACGAAAGTTTATGTGCCTGGATAACATAAGACGCCATTTCAACATCTGTGATTCTGATGACAACCTTTTTGAGACCGGCCCCGATGGGGCATAGATCACATTTTGGTCAGCTCTAGCACAACTTTGTATTGCGCTCAACTAGGCTTTATGACAGGAGCATCTTTGGCTCACAGGTCCTCTCCATACTTTGCGGTCCCTGTCACACTACGTGAGAGATCTTGGCCCGATCAGTTGCACTCATCTTACAGATGTTAGGACTGCTAATCCGACCACAAAGGTATTCAGCCTACCCCAGTAGTAGCTGAGCGCTTTACTGGCTCCTACCAACACTTAATTAAATAGGAAGTCTTGAAATAGTAGACGTTACCGCAAAGGCAACCTGGAAACACTAATCGGTAGCTCAAATCCTTTGAAAGCTACTTCCTGACGTCCAGTTTCTTACTGCTCAACAGATCAGCACGTAACGCAGCATTGTATATTGAATGGGAGCATCGTAAGCCTGTAGGCACTGGCCAGGTAGGATATTGCATAGCAATGGGGAAGCAATCCGAACGGACAAAATTTACTTAACTTCTTCCTTCTCTTCTACACTTTTGTTCCTTCGCCTCCATCTTTACCCCTTAGTATTTTCCAAATACCAATCCACTTGATCTCTTGGGAATACTTATAATTGTGACCCAGGAGTCGCCTCTACTAAAAACATTTTAACAACCTTAAGACTCATGTGAACTGCCAGGTTCTAGCGTTGTTGTCCACACATATGGTGCACCCGTGAGCTACCATTTATCTGTTTAAAATAATCGTATAAATTGCCTGCTTTATAGGTATTTCTACTAGCCTACGTAATCGGCATCTACTAGTTGCCCATAACCGATGCCCTCCCCCAGGTTTAAGGACTCGCTACTTTACGCCGCTGGTTATATAACAGGGCCACCTACCCACCTTGAAGGCAATATCACCATAACCTATATTCAGGCATTTACTTTCCACTTAAGCTTTCTTGGCCCGTACATTTTGTTTTATCTGAGTTATACGTATGCCTATCACCATCGGAAACGCTGGTAGACAGGCATTATGAAAAACCAAATACTTTTCTTCCATCCTTTATGCTTGCACAAGAGCTTTTCCGGATTCCCTTTCTCTGGCAAAAAGCTAACCATGCGGCGGTGGGACCCCTGTCACCTGGAAAGCTATACACCGAGATATTTTGACCACCACTTCTTCTTTCCTTGGCCGTTCGTACGTAATTTTAACCTTTATCTGGCTCCAAAGCCTACCATACGTAATGCGTAATGGTGGGTGAACAACCAGCTCCCACTTTTTTCCGTTATCTTCTCTGCTTGCGTTATATTGTTGTTCATTCATTTTGCTTGACATTGTGGAAGCTTCCCACCAGGAAACCTCCAAGTTAATAGCTGTTGTGATCTCCCAGTTTTCTATTACCTTACACTGGTGAATATCAGTTGCACTTACATCGGACTCCCAGCCAAAAGAGTTAGAGCTCAACATAGCAACCCGATGCAGAAATGATGTGCTTTAACACATAAGGCCCAATAATCCGTCACAAATGGGAAAGGGCAACCTCTATAAGATGAGGTGATCATGCCTAACCAAAGCAGCATTCGTTGTATTTCCCACCTGAATGCATTTCGCTAAATTTTTGGACACCTATTTCTCTATTATCAATAGAAGACATCTGTAGCTCATTAGCATTGGTGGCACATCCACTAAGATATATAACATAACCTCAAAGTGCTGAAACTGATGATGTTTCTCCAGGGAACGATTGCGTTATTCTGGTCCAACACCACAGGCGCTTGCATCCGACTCTCAGCTAAGAGAAACAGAGCTCTAAACTAGCAACTTAATGCACAGTTGTGTGCTTTAGCATCTGTGGCCCACTAATCGGTCATGCTTGAGATGGCGCAACCCCCAAAAGAAGTGGTATTCGTGTCTAACCAAAGCGGAACCCAAGGTGTTTCTCACCTGGACACATTTTGTGAATTTCTCACACTAGGTTTTCATTATCGCTGGAAGACCACCCTGGCTCATTAGTGTCAGTCATACAAACATAATGACGTATAAAATAGCCTCAAAGAGGCGAAATTTGTAATATTTCAGTAGGAAATGCTTGCGTTATCCTAGTTCAGACGGGGCAAATGAGTTTTATGTTCCCTTGTCTTATCCATATGGACTCAGCTCATGCGGCTTTGGTATAATTTTTGCATCCACATCGGAACATTAAAAACGTTGAATTCCACATTCATAGTGGATTCTTCGGTCCAATATACTCCGAAAATCGCACATGGTCGCATTCTGGCTGTGGGCCAGCTACACCATATCCGGTGCTGTTCTACCTATATAATAATAATTACAACCTACCTAGTATTTCCCTAAAACCTTTCCGTCTGTTTTCCAAACTTTTACTACGTTTACTGAGAAAGTATGCTTTTTGGCCCACTGCGTCATACTTCGCTACTGCAGCGAATTACACGTTATCTTAGGCATTCCCAGTTACTACTCCATATTCGGAACTTATTACACCTAGCCGTTTTTGTATTATTTCTTTCTTTTTTCTGTATCTGCTTCCAAAGCAGAACGTGAATTTAGCGGAGGCTCGAAAATGGCGCTATCCGCAGCCGACCGCTAAAAATGCAAATATCTCCATAACCATTGCACCTAGCTTAATTATTTTACCTTTTTCGTAACCAGCGCCTAGGGTTTGTTCTAGACCGCCCATTGTTGTCCCGTTTTAGTTAACATTTCGGCTCCAAAACGGCGTTGATTCCGCTTGTTTGGAGATTTACACTTTGAAATTCGCGCCAGGTTTGCGGTTCTGGTATGCTGTTTCTGGGCTATATTTTGGCTCCATTTTCCAATATTAGTGTATTTTCTAGTTAAGTGGGCCGGCCTTTCAGTCGCACTTTTCTAAGAAAGGCTAAATTGTTAGCCACTACTGTTACTTCCCTTGTTTCCACCCTCCACTTTTACGATCTAATTTTGGCTTGCTTATTCCTTTCCATGAGCCCGCTACTAATGGATGCTCGAAATGCGGTGATGTGACCAAAGAAAATGGATCAAATTTCCTCTAGTGGGGCATTTTCCATCGAAAATAACACAATCCATTGGCATAATAGATTGATAGTTTACTAATGGAATCAGGCACCTCAAGGTTTGGCAGCGATAGCCGGTGAAAAGCGCAGAATTCGTACATAAGCTACGGAGACCCAAACTACTGCCTTCACAAATGTCGAGGCCTACGAAACGTTTGTATTTATCCCTGCTTTACTGTTCGGAAAGATAAACACGATCAAAAGCAGTTGTTAACGATATTTCTTCTCCATGCATGAGCATGGATGTTATGTACAGTTTGATCTGATCCCACGCAGGAACAGCATCTAGCGCTTGTCTAGAAATATACCTATAGCTATCTATAGAGGACGCAGTTTGAGCGAATGTTGCGACGTGTTTTATGGAGAGAGAACTAGTGAGATTTTTGACGTCTGGCTTAACGTGTAGCACCCATCGGTTGAAAAACTTTGCCTATGCATGCGTCAGAGGTTTTGAGAATTTTGTAGAGGAATACGAGGTTGGCTTTAAGCCTGCGCAGCCAGAGGGGTTCCAGGCCAAGCAGTTTGCAGCGTCCTTGATGGTTGAGCGTAGATGGACCAAGAAGTCGCTTAGTGAAAGACCGCTGGACTTTCTCAATCCTCAACCTATCAATCTTCCGTGAATTGGTGATAACTATCGAGTAGTACTCTAAAATCGGCCGAGCACATAATTTGTAGAGCGTAAGCCGAGACTCAGCCAGGCTTACTGGCTTCAGCGTATAACTGATAATAGACCTGGCTTTGGCAGAGCCATAGCTTGCTTGTTCGGAAAACATTAGCGAGCTAGAGCAATGTACACCGAGGTCGCGCACGGTGAAGCTGTTACCTAAGGGTGTGCGGTTAAGCGGTAGAGTGTTGTGTGGTGTAGTGCAACGGTGGGAGAGAACATTGCATTTCATTGGTGAGAATTCAAGTCACCAAATCTCGCACCAATTTTCAACAGCACGAAGGTCGTTCTGATGGTTTGAGAGTCCCTTTTAGATGCAGCTGTGGTCGAACGAATATACAACTTTGGTATTATCGGCAAAACGTATGGAGCGCCGTATCAAAAGACGCGGAAGGCGTCATTAATGGAAAACAGAAACAGCAGAGGGCTGAGTGCACTACCTTGAAATACTCCGCAGGTTACGAGTGCTCTTTTGGAAGCTGTGTCACCTAGTTTTACTGACTGCGTTCGGCTAGAGATAGGAAGAAAACCAAGAAAGAAGATGTCCAGCGACACCAAATGCAGCTAGTTTCGTCAGCAGTCCATGGTGTGGAACCCGGTCAAACGCTTTTTTCATGTCCAAGAAGATAATGACTAGCGCTTGCCTCAAGTCAATGGAGTGTGTCACGTAGTTCAAGAACGCAAACTGGCATGTTTGGCAAGCTTTAGCCGGCAAAAACCCGTGTTGGGCCCTATTTATGAGATTGCGCTGCAGCAGGAGATGAAGCATTCCCTCTTTGACTCTCCTTTCCATAACTCTGGACGCAAAGGGTGTGTGGCTTATAGGTCGATAGTTGTCGATATTTTGGCGACAACCTCGTTTGTGACGTGGAACGACTATGGAGTGTTTCCATATGGTTGGGTAGCTTCCGCTCGTCATGGAGAGGGTGAAAATGTTGAGAAGTAGGATTGGAATATCCGGGCCTCCGAGTGATAGTAAAGAGGATAGGACTCCACCAGTGCTGGGGTTGTGTGTCAGCTTCAGTGAGCGTAGAGCTCCACTGATATTGTTCAGGTTGAAATCAATGGTGTAAACGCGATCGTCTGTAAACTTTGAAATCGTATCTAGCAGTAACACATTAGTGCTAGTGAAGGCATCACAGAAGTGTGCGTTAAGGAGCTCGCACAACACTGCTGCGTCAGTAATAACCCTATTATCAGGAAGCACGAGTGAGTTCATGGGCAAGTCGTTTCGGCTACTGCGATGCTTCATAAGTCGTGCAAGTGACAGCCTTGTTCACACTGCGCAGCGCAGTGCACTCAGCTAAAGTATGTGCATGACTTTGCGAGTTTCTCCATTCCACTAGTATTTCTTTTACACGAAGTATGAGGCGATAATCCTTAGGGCGCATTTTCTTAAGCTTAGCGATAATTTTACGCGTGGGGGCAACATCAGGATTTTGAGTTCGCCTGATCGAGCGCTCCAGTGGGGCTAAGATATTGAGGGTCGCAGCGTCCGTACTAGTTGCTAGGAAGAAAGTGTCCCAAGGAGCGGCACGGCGAAGTGGAAAGAAGGCCTCCCAATTTATATGCTGAAGAGGCCTAAAAGCAGCGTAGACCGGGCCAACAAGATGTCGGAAGTTGGGTAGCTCGAATGATAGCCTCACAACCTTGTGGTCGCTGCTCGGAATGTTATCTAAGACGCTGGCAGTTGCATGCGGGATACCGTTGGTGAATATAAAGTAAAGGAGTTGGACTGTCTTGTAGGTGTGCGCACATGCTGAGTCCAGGCATGTGTGAAGACAGTGTCTACGAAGGTCCTATACCCGGATGGTGCTGGTTGTGTAAGCCACGAGATGTGGGGCATATTGAAGTCTCCGACGATTATTTTATGACTGGCGGGAAGGAATGAAACTTCAAGAAAGAGCTCTGGTACTAGTGGGATGCGGTGGGTTATAGATGCTGGCTAGCCGAACAACCTCCTCGTGGTGCCAGCTGGGTGATTCGGGTTTACCCCTTTCAGCAAATAGTTCGGCGGCAGTGTTCCAGGACGTGGTGGGTTTTCGCCTGGCAAGCGTTCTCCCTATAAAAAGCCACATGTGTCCGTTTAACAACACTGTGACGTGGCGGTTGTGACTCGCCACTAACTAAAGTCACCCATTGCTTATCCGAACAATCTCTTCAAGTCCACAGATAGCAAGCACTGGCGACACCTTCAAACACATTCAAGCAAAATGACAGGAAACATTTACCAATCCCATAAACAAAGCTAAACAGGCCTACATGCAAACTTACATACATTCATATATAAACATATGCAACAATCCTATTGTTCCATTGTACATTAACTGATCACATTTTGTACTCTTAACATGATAATGCCTGCGTAGGCGTGCCTCGCTTAGTCGAAAATACACAATTTATTTATTTATTTATTTATAAGAATGTCAACGGTATACTATAGCCTGAATCAAGACAGAATCTTCGGGATTTCCAAGTAGTGTGGTTTGAAATGGCGATGCGTGGAATTCGGTTGCGGGATCGCCAAAAATCCCCGCAAAAACGCGCCAGCAACCCCGGCAGAATGGCTGGGGGAAGCGGGGTCCAATTCCTCCCCACAACGTAGCAGAGCTCAGCCACTCCGAGACGCCGCCCAAACTGCGCACCTTTTGACAATGGTCAATTGCAAACTACCACCTCTTCGTGGTGACTACTTTCCCTAACTTAGTAACCTATAGCATCGGCTGTGATCGCCGTTTGTCGGTCGTAAACGAGCCTACAGAGGACCATTAGCCTCTTCTTTCTCTTCGCCTCAGTTGGGAGTCGGTCGGGTCGCATGATTGCGTGAGTAGTTAGCTGGCCAGCCATCGCAACTAAGGCAGTAAGGCGTCTATCGAAACCCCCTCTCGTCTGCGTCCGTTCCGAGGCTCGGCGTCTATCCGAACACGTGCCGCTAGGATTATTCACAAGCTCGCTCAATTATCCGCCTCACCGGCTAAGCTAGCGTCATCAGGACAGCGCAATTCCGTTCGAGTGGTCAGCGTAACAAGCCGTCATCGTAGCCGTGCTAGCGACACCCTTATCAGGCAATTACGCAATTACCTCAAGAGGCAGTGTTCCCTCAATTATAACAGTGGCGACAGAGTTGACGAACCATGACTGACGAATACGCCGATTTAAAACATGCTGCAGCAGCAAATTAAGTTGATGTCCGTTTTAACCAAAAAGCTCTCCATTTCTTCCCTTCATGCAGATCCAAGCGCCAAATCTCAGTCAATGGACTATGTGGTTAGCGGCATCAGCGAATTCCTGTACGACGCCAAGGTCGGAGTGACGTTCGAATCCTGGTACAAGCGGTACGAGGACCCGTTCACCGTTGACTTGGCTTGCCAGGACGATGAGTGGAAGGTCCGCCTGCTTCTGCGCAAACTTGGTACGCTCGAACATCAGTGCTACACCGACTTCATCTTGCCGAGGAACCCACGCGACGTTAACTTTGATGAGACGGTCCCAACGTTGTCACAGCATTTTGGCGAGCAGTCCTCTCTGTTCAATGCTCGCTACCAATGTCTGCAGCTGGCCAAACGTGATGCCGACGACTTCATCACGTATGCGGGCGTGGTCAACCGTGAATGCCAACGTTTTCAACTTGGCTCGCTCCCCAAGGACCAATTCAAATGCCGGATCTTCGTCTCCGGCCTCCAGTCTCCACACGATGCCGATATCCGGACGCACCTCTTGTCCAAGCTGCAACAGGATGGCTTAGTCACACTCCAGAACCTGGCCGAGGAGTGTCAAACGCTGCTGAACCTGAAGCATGATTCTGCAATGATCCAGAATGCCGCCGCACCTGGTATGGTGCAGGCAGTCACAGCCCCGATGGCGCAATCGTCCGCGCGCCCCACCCAATCCGACCGAGAGAAGTCCCCACCCTACGCATGCCGATTCTGTGGTGCCTGGCATTTCCACCGCGACTGCAAGTTCCGCCAGCACCGTCGTCAACGTTGTGGCAGGGTGGGGCACCGGGGTGGTTATTGCCATCCTCCATCTCCCAATGGGGGCCAAAACTGGGCTGGTCCCCACCCGCGATCCAAAGAAGAGGTCCCGACCCAGACGCACACCCAAACCTGGTCCGGTTAGCAGCTCCCTGAGCCTGCTGGCCACGTTCCAAATCAACGCTGCGGCTCGGAGAAAGTTCGTTGATGTCTTGATCAATGGTCAGTCGGTCCGATTGCAGTTGGACACTGCGTCGGACATCAAGATCATCTCCGAGGATCTCTGGCGATCCCTTGGCAAGCCACCATTTGAACCGACCTCCCAACCTGCCACCAGCGCCTGTGGTGGTCGCGTGCAACTAACTGGACAGCTGTACTGCTCCTTCTCCTTCCGGGGCGCCACGTTCAACACGATCTGCTACATTACAAAGGCGAAGCTCAACGTGCTTGGTCTCGACTGGCTCGAAACCCTTGACTTGGCCGATCTTCCTCTTCGGGACATCTGCAACGTGGTACATTCTCCGACAGTACCAAACGACCGAACCGACGACAAAGCCAGTCAATCCGCCCCCGTGTTCCAGCATTCTCAAAAAGCCTCAAAGATGCCACCACACCAATCACCAGTTCCTTGGCATCCGCCAGCAAAGCCGTGGTCGCGAGTGCAAATCGATTACGCTGGTCCCATCGATGGCAGTCCCTACCTGCCGTGGTCGACGCCTATTCCAAATGGCCGGAAGTGGTCGCCGTCAACCCCCCAACCGCATCCGCCACTCTGGCTTGTCTCCAACGAATCTTCAGTCAACATGGCCTTCCCGAGGTCTTGGTGTCTGACAATGGTACCCAGTTTACCTCTTCTATCTTCGAAGAGTTTTGTCGCTGACACTGCATCGAACACCTCCGCTCACCGCCGTACCATCCCCAGTCCAATGGTCAAGCGAAACGATTTGTCGACACCTTCAAGTGGGTGCTTTTGTAATCTCGCTTGGAGGGGACCGTGGATGAGTGTCTTCAGGCCTTCCTCTTCTCGTACCGGTCCACACCGAATCCAGCTACACCAGGAGGCTGGTCACCATCTGAAGCATTGATGGGTCGCAAGCTACCCACAACCAACGAAGCACCCATTCCAACTGAGAAGCCACCTAGCCACTCTGGTGTCTACAGCAAGCACAAAGAACTCGTCGTTAGAGCTCCGGTCTACGCTCGCGATTACCGAGCAGGTCGTCATCGCTGGATCAAAACAACAGTGACGGCCAGGCGAGGAGACATGCTGCATGACGTCTCCGTGAGTGATGACATCTGGGTTCGCCATGGCAATCAACTTCGTCCGCTCCACGGAGAAACCTCCAGGCCAGCCAGCCTTCCCGTGCGCCTGCCTCTGAACATCCTGCTGGATACTTCCGGATTGGCTACACAACGAGTGACCACGGTCGAAGCCGCTCAATCGCCGCCGCGTCTCGAGAACCCGCCTTGCCGAAGAACAGGAAGAATCCGGAGGTCACCGAAATCCATCCAGGTCAATCCTCGTCAGATGCGGTACGTTTTCTCTACAAAGGGAGGTGTAGCGGGCCCGCCAAAAATCCCCGCAAAAACGCGCCAGCAACCCCGGCAGAATGGCTGGGGGAAGCGGGGTCCAATTCCTCCCCACAACGTAGCAGAGCTCAGACACTCCGAGACGCCGCCCAAACTGCGCACCTTTTGACAATGGTCAACTGCAAACTACCACCTCTTCGTGGTGACTACTTTCCCTAACTTAGTAACCTATAGCATCGGCTGTGATCGCCCTTTGTCGGTCGCAACCGAGCCTACAGAGGACCATTTGCCTCTTCTCTCTCTTCGCCTCAGTTGGGAGTCGGTCGGGTCGCATGATTGCGTGTGGGTCGTTAGCTGGCCAGCCATCGCGACTAAAGCAGTAAGGCGTCTATCGTAAACCCCCTCTCGTCTGCGTCCGTTCCGAGGCTCGGCGTCTATCCGAACACGTGCCGCTAGGATTATTCACAAGCTCGCTCAATTATCCGCCCCACCGGCTAAGCTGGCGTCATCAGGACAGCGCAATTCCGTTCGAGTGGTCAGCGTAACAAGCCGTCATCGTAGGCGTGCTAGCGACACCCTTATCAGGCAATTACGCAATTACCTCAAGAGGCAGTGTTTCTTCAATTATAACAAATTTATTGCTGACGTATATAAGACAACCACCTCCTCGTTGATTTACGGTTCCGCTACAGAAATCCTCTACCCAGGAATGTGCAGCGCAGCATCAGCCACTTTAGCTGCGTACCACGCTTTAGCAAAACATGCGGACTGGACAGAAGTATTAGAGGAGCAAGAAAGCGCCTTTTATTTTTGTTAGATAAATAACTAAATAAATATTTTATTCTCGAGAAAGCGAGACACGCCTTTTGGGCATGATCAGCATATTGCTTATTGTACATGATAGCGGCATAAGCAGCACCAACAGTGGGAGTAGTACAGTTGGAAACAGTAGTGTGGGCCCATAGAGCCCAAAAGTTATATGTAGTCTATGTACACAGAATGCGAGAGGTAAAGATAGTAATCAGATCACTTATATGGTATGTTGATGAGGAACTAGTCCGATGAGGTCCCGTAAGCAATGTAAGTCAGTGAGTGAAGTATGAGGAAACGGGTGAAAAATACTTAAGAATAGTGGTATGGCACTAATCAGATATGTAGGCGTGTTCGTGCGAGAGCCGATATATACACAGAACTTGTAAATATGGTGTCGGTCAACTTGCCAGTGTTAGGGGCGGTGACTTTATTGAGTGGCGAGTCACATCCGCCACGTCGCAGCGTTGTTACACAGACATTTGTGGCTTTTTGTAGGGAAAACGCTTGCCAGGCGAAGACCCACCACGTCCTGGAACACTGCCGGCTGTTGATATAACATTGGCAAGATTGTATCTGACCGATTACGCTCGCGGATATTCGCAGTCACGTAACGCCAATTTGTTTCCTATGGCTGTGTAGTCGCCTTCGGAGTCCAGTACAAGTGGTTGGAGCTGTTGAAGTCGGACGACTCAGGTGACTTGTATTGAACTGATCAGTTTCCTAGGTTCTTTAGTGTGTCATGATTAGGAAGTGCGGGTTTTTTCTTTGTTCTTTATCGAATCCGTGCCCATGGGAGCGTCGCAAGTACGTCTTCAGCGGTGTTCGGTGCAGGTAATGTTATCCTGTAGAATCAGGGTGAGAAGATAAACGGAGCGAGCAAACTGCCGACAAAATTGAACAGGACTATGTTATTGTATAAATATAAAATTTATGGTAAAGTTGTGCTGGCTGAAATCAATGGAGTGACCGATGAGCTGAGGCTAGTGGTACCTATACCGCCAATGAATAGTTGCAATATGAACGAAGAGAGACGCCAAACAAGAGAGGAAGACGCTAATGTGAGCTGAGATACATGATAGTGGAGCCGAGAGCCAAACTCAATCAGAGACCGGAAATTCGGATTTCGGTAGGCGTTACCAAGCATAGAGATAATGATTAAGACAAAGAAGAGTATCATAAGGTTGTAACTTATACCAATGAGAACTTGAGTCGATCGAGGATTAAATGATAGCATTGTACACGGATCGGTCGGATTAGTCTGGACGTGGGGTTCGGCCAACGGCGCACCTGGCCAACCGCGTTTTGGTGAGAGGCTTGTAAGGTAAAGGCTGGTCTGAACCCATAATGGTGCAGGCTCTAGCCAGTCTAGAAATATACCTATTTATTTATAAATAAATAAATAAATAGTATATTCTCGGTAACACGAGACACACCTGTAAAGGCGTGATCAAATATGCATACAAGCATAGCTTCTGTGGAATGTTAAAATATTTCGTTTTAATGAAGGGTATAAAAGAAAAGATGTTGTCCGTATGAGTGAGCATACTGTCAGGTAATAGTCAGACCCAGGGACATTATGGCGCTGTGGCGCGCAAAAATCCGTCAAAACACAAGTTGGGGGTAATTTCGCCAGGTAGTGATCCGTGAGCACAGGAGCCTAAACAAGGTTTTGTTGCAACCAATAACCATTGCGAGATAGGGATGATCTGTGCTCCAACAAAGCATTCTTCATAGCAGAATTAGTTGCACAAGTTCGATGTAGAAGGCTGAGGACTGCGTCAGTGTGAAATGCTTAGCTGTGACTTTATTTTGTAGCGAGTCACATCCGCCACGTTGCAGTGTTGTTAAGCGGACATTTGTGGCTTTTTATAGGGAGAACGCTTGCCAGGCGAAAACCCACCACGTCCTGGAACACTGCCGTAGCTTTCGTTGAACAGTAGTGCAAGTCGGTTATGCATCGTATAGACCGATTTTGCATTCTATTATTCGCAGTCGGTTGACAGCCAAAATTCTTCGTTGGTTGGCCGAATGGCTTAGTACTGATACGGCAGCAGTCGTTGGGGCCGGTCAATGATGCAAGATTCGAAGAGTCGAATGATAATGATGCAGGTGAGTAAACACATTGTTAATAGAGGCCGGCTCTTCTATTATATTCTTGCTCGGCTCGCAAACCGTGTCCAGCTATCCACGCTGGACTTGTCATGAGGTCGGTGAGTGAAGTTGTTTCTTGTGGCTGAATATGTCCTTAATAGGTAAAAACGCCATTCTCTGCAAATTGGATTTGGGATTCCTGCAGATGTAAGTAAGTGTAACTGTTTCCATAGCCAAGTGAAAATTCCATGGAAGACCATCGGAATAGCCACGTATACGTGCGCAACGCTGTCCGTGAAATGACATCAGAATAGCTCCAGGTGACTGGCGAATAGGAATGTTTGAGGCAGTGAAGGTAATCACGCCAGAGTTGTTTGTCTTCGGTTGTGGAACGGGGGATCCATGTACATATATTATTCCAGGTGAGTAAATTGTTCTCTGAGTACGAGGCAAGCTAAACCCATTTGTTTAGACCCCGTGAAGGTAGCGCCTCCGGAATGGCGGAATGAGCTCCATTTGGACCAGTGTGTGGGTTTTTCATTTCCTGGAGAAAGGACCAAGCGTTTTGAGGATGGGTCGGCCAGTCCCAGTGGATAAACCTTCTTGTTTTGGCGGATGTACCTGTGGGAATCTCGGGAAAAACGGGCAACGGACAAGAGGTGGCCAAACAGAGACAGCAATGAATCAAGAAGCACTAACACAGACTGGTGGCGCTCACCGGTGCCTATGATACATTCAAACTTATGTAATTTTGTTTAGTATACATAATTTGCAAGCGCGTTCTATACATTACGTCGCTGGTGTGACTCAGACTACAGCTACTACGTGGGAAGAAGGTTCTGCACGCGCAGGGTCAAAAGACCGATATAACAAAGCGTTTTAACAAAAGTTAAGCGAATGATGCGATGGTTTTAGAGAAACAGGTAAACCGATGATGATGGCAGAAGCCAGAATGCGAGAGGCATCTTAGGTGAAACTGAGGACAACTAGGTTGAGACCGAATGCGGGAGCAAGATAGGTAGAGCAACATTCCAAGAGGAAAAGGAATTTCAAGGAATCGGCTAGGAGCGAATGAATGCTGACGGCAATACGAGGAGTAGTTCGTAAGAGTAATTACGCTAAAGCGTTCATGATTCTACAGTCCAAAAGCCGTCAGAATCTAGGAAAATGGTCACAGGGGGCCAAAACTGCCGTGCATTGGGAGTCGTTATGACACGTACGGTCTCAATAGTATACCAGTGCGAGCATAAGGTAAAGAGCATAGGAATAGGAAGAGTGGTAAGTTGAGCATACTAACGGAAGTATTAGTCAAGCAACACTTAGCAACGGTCCGAGTGCCGCCAATAATCAGGAGCGAGCTCAGAGCGAAGGAGACCATGCGCACGAGGATAACTTGGATAGGCGCAATGAGTGTAAGCCGTGGGAATAAAAATTGGAGCGCAATAAGAGAAAAGGCCATGGATAATAGGAAATAAAAGCAGGCAGAGAGTGACAGACGAGTCAGGTGAGAGAGGATAACGGCAGGACAGTAAAGCCGGACGTCCGAGTTAAAAACAAACGAAAACAGAAAGCGATAGAAAAGGTTAGGGTCTAGATGAGAATGGATCATTGGTAAAGCGTGGAAAGGCCCACAAATCTCTCCACGCAATGTTTACAGGACCAATAGGTCAGCCGAACCAACAGAAGTGACGTCTCAGAAGTCCACATGTATTCACTGAGTATCGGACGGACTAAGCGGGATTGGGTTAATCGGCGTTTTGGGACTAGGTCGTACAGAGCAGATAAAAAAGAGGCTATAAAAATAATGTGGGGTAATAGAGTTAACTCTGCGGAGCCAATACCGTTTAAGGCTCGGTATCAGGGAAGCAGTCAGAGATAAACAGAGTAGTCCAGTGAGACAGGATAACGGCAGGGCAGTAAGGCTGGCCGTCCGATTAAAAAGGGGAATGAAAACAGAAAGCGAGATAAGAAAAGGTTAGGGTCGGTATGAGAATGGTTCACTGATAAGAAGTGAGGGAGCCCACGAAGCATTCCAGGTGATGTAAGCAAGACGTCGAGTCAGCGGAAACAAGGTTTGTAATGTGGAATAACTCTAAGTAAAAGTGGAAAAAAGTGGCTGATCTAGCGAGACTAGATTAGTCGGCGCGTAGGAATAGCACGTAAAATTAAAGGCAGGAAAAGAGGCTGTAACGAAAGGTGAACGAGCCTAGCAGCCTCACGAAGTAAGGGATCAAAAGCGTTGAGTCTGTATAGCGTATACCACTTAAGTCAGAGTAGCATATCAGCAATCAGAGAGAAGGAAACTGATCGGTGGACTAGATCACCATACCGCCAGTTGAAGAACAGTTGAGAACAGAGCGCGATAAAACATAAGTTAGCGACAGGAGGAGAAGGGTTTAATGACGATGAGTAAGAGAAGCCCAATAGGCTCTCTAGGTAATGTAAAGGGATAGTAGAGTCAGACGAGCCAAGAGAGGTGACGTCTCAGAAGTCTGAATAAATCCTGAGAGCAGGAGGCCGATCGGGTAGGACTTGATTAGTCGGCGCGTGTGGATAAGGACATGTAGTAAAGGTAAGAAAGGAGCCAGCAGTAAATGGTGAGCAAGTCAAGCAGGCTCTAAATTTAAGGGAAACATCATGTTTAGACTACGGGGCGCATACCGCGTAGGTCTTAGTAGCATAGTAGCAGACTGAGGGAAACAGACTAGGCAAGTGAGCCAATATCACGGCAATGGAGTAAAGCCGGACGTCCGATAAGAAAGGGATTGAAAACAGAAAGCGAGAGAAGAAAAGGTTAGGGTCGGTATGAAAAGGTTTACTGATAAGTAATGAGGGATCCCACGAGGCTTTCCAGGTGATGTGAGCAAGACGTCGAGTCAACCGAACCAATGTTTTTAACGTGGAATAACTCTAAGTAAAACTGGAAACAAGTGGCTGATCTAGCGAGACTAGATTAGTCGGCGCGTAGGAATAGCGAGTAAATTTAAAGACAGGTAAAGGTCCGCAACAATAGAGGGTGAGCGAGTCAAGCAGAATCTCCGGGTAGGGGGACAAGAGCGTTGAGTCTGCATAGCGCATACCACTTAAGTCAGAGTAGCATTGGAGCATAAAAGAGAAAGAGGCAATTCAGTGGGACTAGATCACCTCAGAGCAGTAAGATCGTGCAATCCAATTCAAGAAATGAAAGCAGAGCGCGATAATAAGGGTTTGGGTCAGAATGAGAAAGGTTTATTGACGATGGGTGGGAGAAGTTCACGAGGCTCTCTAGGTAATGTAAAGGGATAGTGGAGTCAGGCGAGCAAAGAGAGGCGACGTCTCAGAAGTCTGAATGAATCCGGAGAGCAGGAGGCCGATCGAGTAAGACTTGATTAGTCGGCGCGTTTGGATAAGGACATGTGGTAAAGGTAAGAAAGGGGCCAGCAGTAGATGGTGGGCAAGTCAAGCAGGCTCTAAATTTAAGGGAAACATCATGTTAAGACTACGGGGCGCATACCGCGTAGTCTTAGTAGCATAGTAGCAGACTGGGGGAAACAGACCAGGCAGGTGATCCAGGATCAGGGCAATGCGGTAAAGCCAGACTTACGATTAAAAAAGGATTGAAAACAGAAAGCGAGAGAAGAAAAGGTTAGGGTCGGGGTGAGAAGGGTTTATTGGTAAAGAGAGGAAAAGCCCACGAGGCTCTCCAAGTAGTGTAAACAGCACCAATAGGTCAGCCGAACCAATGGAAGTGATGTCTCAGAAGTCCAAATGAATTCAGTGAATACGAGGCCGACTAAGCGGTATTGGATTAATCGGCGCTTTGGGACTAGGTCGTAAAATACAGATAAGAAAGAGGCTATAACAATAATGAGGGTACCAGTATATAAGTCCCTCAGAGTAGGGGTATTAGAGTTAACTCAGCGGAGCCAATACCGCACAAGGCTCAGCAGCATGGGAGCACTCAGAGATAAACAGAGTAGTCCAGTGAGACAGGATCACGGCATGGCAGTAAAGCTGGTCGTCCGATTAAAAAGGGGAATGAAAACAGAAAGCGAGATAAGAAAAGGTTGGGTTCGGTATGAAAAGGTTTACTGATAAGTAATGAGGGATCCCACGAGGCTTTCCAGGTGATGTGAGCAAGACGTCGAGGCAACCGAACCAATGTTTTTAACGTGGAATAACTCTAAGTAAAACTGGAAACAAGTGGCTGATCTAGCGAGACTAGATTAGTCGGCGCGTAGGAATAGCGAGTAAATTTAAAGACAGGTAAATGTCCGCAACAATAGAGGGTGAGCGAGTCAAGCAGAATCTCCGGGTAGGGGGACAAGAGCGTTGAGTCTGCATAGCGTATACCACTTAAGTCAGAGTAGCATATCAGCAATCAGAGAGAAGGAAACTGATCGGTGGAGTAGATCACCACACCGCCAGTTGAAGAAAAATTGAGAACAGAGCGCGATAAAACATAAGTTAGCGACAGGATGAGAAGGGTTTATTCACGATGGGTAAGAGAAGTCCAATAGGCTCTCTAGGTAATGTAAAGGGATAGTAGAGTCAGACGAGCCAAGAGAGGTGACGTCTCAGAAGTCTGAATAAATCCGGAGAGCAGGAGGCCGTTCGGGTAGGACTTGAGGGGATGAGGGGAGCATAGTTTATGGAACGCAGG
Organism: Dicrocoelium dendriticum; assembly: GCA_944474145.2. Lineage (NCBI taxonomy): Eukaryota > Metazoa > Platyhelminthes > Trematoda > Plagiorchiida > Dicrocoeliidae > Dicrocoelium > Dicrocoelium dendriticum. The sequence continues at coordinate 4,686,967 of OX104066.1, read as the reverse complement.
GCTAGAGTGATAACGGCTCGGAAGTCGGGAAGCAAGCAGAAACGGGGGCTGGTCAGCCGAGGGTAGATTAGATCCAGGTCCGAAGGAATATCCGTCCAATTGAAAAAGTAATGTAGAGTGCGAAGGGGGAAACGCTCTATTGAGGTGAAGTGGAAAAGCCAACGATGTTTTCAGGGAGATGTGAGCAGACCGATATGTCTGCCCATCCCTGTTTGTAATGTAGAGCCTAGAGTAATAACGTCTCGGGTAAGGGTGAGGACGGTTTTATTGTTAAAGGGTGTAAAATTTAACGAGGCCTCCGAAGGCATTTGTACAGTCAATTAGGTCAACCGAACCAGAAGTGGCAACGTCTCAGAAGTCTGAATGAATCCGGAGAACAAGAAGCCGATCTAACAAGCCTGGATTAGTCGGCGTGTTAGGATTAGGACGTATAATAGAGATGGGAAGAGAGCCATATTAATAAAGGGTGAATGAGTCAAGGATGCTCACGGAGTTAGTAAGATAATAAAGAATGAGCATATCTTGCAGGCACCTAAGGTGAGGGGAACATAGCATTGAGTCAACAGAGCCTAGCCTCTTTGTATCTTCGTAGTTTTGAAGGTAGCCAGAAGAAAAATAGACTGGTCAGATGAGACTCGGTCAGGGCACGGTACTGAGAGTTAGCAGTCCGATGGAAGGAATGAATACAACGAAGTAAGGAAAGAAGAGGGTCAGAGTGAAGAAAGCTTTACTGATTAGGAGTAGCGGAGCCGACGAGACTCTCTAAGGTACTGTGGACAAGGTAGTTGGCCTTCTTAATATTGGCCAGCATCGTCACAGGAGTCAGAAAGCAGGAGCCGAAATACGCGAGGCTGTATTAGTCGGCGCATTGAGGTTTAATAGTACAGTTACGTTGGGAAGACAAATGGAGAGTGTCAGCATAAATGGACATGTTAGATATGGGGGAGTTTACATTAGTTATTTAGGTATAAGCACTTGGGGTGAGGGAAATGGTGTTTTGGTTGCGCCGAACCTGTACCGTTTACAGCTCAGTGCTCTGTAGGCAGTCAGAAAGTAGGAGACTGGTCAGAGGAAACCAGGTCAGCACACTGCGCTGGGTTACTGATAAGGTGTGGAAGGGCAACTAGTGAATGTCCGGTACCGTCAAAATATTAAGAGAGGGTCCGCAGAAATGGGCAGGTTAGAGATGGAGGTGTCTATGTTAAAAAAAGGGTGAGCAAGACCAGCAGGCTCTCGGGAAGAGGGGGTATAGCCAGAAGGCTGCAGAATCGTGCTGGTAGTCTGGAGTAAGTCAAAGAGAAGCAGGCCAGTCAGATGAGACTAGGGCAAGGCAGCAGTAGGTGTAGCACTTCTCGGCGACCAGCCATTCTGCAGGGGTCCTGATGTGTGAGAGCGGTTGGTCGAAGTTGATGGATCTGTGGTGTTCACGTTGAATGTCGGGTTGTCAATAGCAGCACACTGTTGTCTTCGGTTAGGCGCCGGATATCCGTTTGTTTTGAACTGATGTTGATAAGTTGGAGTTTGAGCAATGTGATATGTTGATTCGAGTAAATATGGTTTTCTGAATGAATGGCTAGATGTTGTCGGAGCAGCAACCAAGGGTAACGCTTGGTAAACCAGAGCAGAAGGAGTAATAGGCACCGGTTGTAGCTGCTTGGGTATTGGTTTGGCACGGTGGGTAGTGTAACGAGGTTTGTTGCGAATTTGGAAGTGCTTTATCGGGTTTGGGGTGTTAAGTAGGTAGTTCCGACGATGAGACTGTGCTTGGTTGACAATGGACTTCGGTCCAGAATGGGTAATTGGAGGTTCTGTTGTATGCTGGCGAGCCAACTGGTGGCGTGGTATTACTGGTACTGGCAGTGAGTATCCTTTAGCCATATCGGGACGTCTTGGTATAGTGCTTTTGTTGTACTGATAGGGATTTGATGGGAGACGATGAGGGAGAGCTGTGGAACACCGTTGTTTTGAGCTGTTGGTCGCTGGCGTCTTGTCAATATAGAGTTGCGTGGGGTCATCGGCAACGCTGGCTAATGGAGTGTATACTGATAGAAAGCCCACACTCTCTAGTTCAGATTCCATGTCACACAAGCCAGACATATCAACAGCCTGAGTACTGTATTCAGTCGTGTCTACATCAACAGTCGAGTTTGCAGCTGATGTTACGGACTTCGCAACAGTACCTTTTGGTTGATTTGTTTCCTCTGAGGGCGTTTTTACATCGCGGTAAGTTAGTCGCTGTGAGGAATCAAGGTCAACTTCACAAAGGGTCAAGGAAGAGGCCGTATAGGTTGGATTTTTTGCGCATTTGTGAGTTGGGGTTATGTGAATGATGTCGCTCGAGTTTCTTTCTTCTGAGAAACTGAACTAGTAGGCAAATTTGATCTTTGCAGCGGAGTTCTGTCCGGTTTAATCAGAATACGCCCGAGATTCGAGTGCTGATTCAAAACATATCGGGCGTCAAGGAATCGTTTAGCCAGCACGGGGCTGCTAAATTTCAGGACTATTGGGCAAGATCGGCCAGGGATCTTACGTAGGCGGGTTGCTGAACAGCAATCGTGTGGTAGTCTACAATCATTGAGAAGAGTACGCAACACCTTGTTAAGCGGTATCTTGTCCGGTACGTTGAATACAACCGCGTTATTGGCACGACGAATGCGTTCACTGACCTCGTACGTAACGCTATTCAATATTTCACCTGCAGCTAGCATATCAGGTTGGCTAGCCAAAGTTTGGAGGTTGCCCAGGTTGACCAAAGGCATGACCTTATTTAGTAGCGTCGCAAGAGATGTAAACTCTTCTTTCAGTGAGTTTACCTGACTTTCGAGAACACGGACTTTGTGCAGAGCTTCTGCTAGCGGATCTACGAGCACTACTTTGCAACCTCGTATTTGAGATGGGCCTGTCACACTGACGTCACGGGCGGCTTGTTCCAGTGTTTTCTTTTTGTCAGGTTTGGGTGACATACGTTTCTTCACCATGATAAGAATAATCAGTAAAAACTGGAGTAAAACGGTGGAGTAAAACGGTGAACACGCGACGCGAAAAAACGACTTTTGGAAAACGGCTTGGACGGAGGTCCAAAAACAGCAAGACACAGGTAACAGTTAATATGTGTTACTTTGGAGTAACACAGACCGAACTAGAACGTAGCGATATACAGTTCAAAGAACAGCGGGACAATACGTAGCAAAAACGAACCGTTTCAAGGTCGTTTCAAGGTTATTTATTTAACATTACCTCCCCTTATTGGCCCACCAATTCCAGCATACGCGAGGGGATGAGGAATAGGTACCGGATCTCATTTTCCTCGTGCATAATTTTAACCTGACCATTTATTCGCAACAGCTGCGTACCCTATTCCAATTCCATGACAAAAGTGTTACGATGACGCCGTCGTGTCACACAAATCGCGCCTTGTTAAAAGAATGTTATATTGCAGACACACAAATGCACGCATCTCCTGCGTCCTACAAAAGCTTTTCGTTATGGTAAGCACCATGCTTTCCTGATCCGCGGTTAGCCGCCGGTTTTTGGCATAGAGCCAAGGCTTCCCCACGTGAAAACTGTGCGAGTGCCAAAGACTGAAGTTTCCAATTTCGTTACATTCCCCTTGACAACCGCTAGGACCTGAGCAGGACAATCGTAATACCGGTTCCTCTTACAATATATTCAGCAGGCGGATGCACAACACTTACCGCTTTCCAGCAACATTAGAGCGCTTGCTATGCACGCACACAACTGACTATATCGGTACGGGCCTCCTTCCGGTAACACTTATCCAGTCTCCTTTATGGAAAGCTTCGAAGTTTTAACGCTCTAACGGATGAACGATGTTGCCGTTTCCAACTGAAAAGGTTTCAGATTCTCATGCATCGATGTAAAGTTCAGATATGGACCACTGAAGATACATCGTAATGCACAACAGTCATCCACCATGGCTGCTTTCGCTAGAAGCGGGAAAATGATTAACCACCGTACCGCAGTTAAACCGTTTACTTTATTGATTTCTAATTTTTCTCAGCATAACCACAACGACGTTAAGCTAATAATAAACGCCCACATGCGTCGGAAGACCAAAAATTTTCATTTATCAACATACAAACTTGTGTACCATAGTTCCTTTGTCAAAAGATCATTGGTCACGATTGGCGGATCCGACGCTCTGGACTAGAATAGTAAGATAAACCCCCGCGAATGTTTCTTCCGTAGCGCTTCGTTGATCCAGCGTATAATTCGTCCGCGATAACTGGAATCCAGGAGAGCCAGATCAGCTCTCGGTCAACCAATTAATACCCACGCGACCTACATACGCAGTCCCCGCCTCACCGGTCAAGTGAAATAAGAAACAGAAGTACAAAAGTAATCATAGCAGCAAGAAGCAAAAGTAATTGATGTCATAGTTCAATACGGGCGATTAAGCTACGGTGTGAGGGAGAATGTTAAGAATTGAAGGCCAAGGGCGTCAAGTCGAAGTTCGAAGTCTTGCACCGGTGGTGTTTCATCGTTCGAGCTTTTCTCCTAAAAGCTTTGTGAGACAACCGCTTTTGGATAAATTGGAATTGCAATTTTAAAGTTTGTCATTTTCTGTTCTGATTCAAATGCTCATGAAGGTGTCAACGGGCACGGAATTCTTCCTGTGCCTTTCTCCACTTACGATATTTCGGCAGCTTTAATACTTGCTTAGGAAAGCTCTGTGCAATACCATTGTTTGCCTAGCACTAAACTGAAAACCTTACTGTCAAGCTTGTACTCCAAAGAGGCTCGGAAGTTCCAACACCATTGAAACCCACCCTCTGCCGGTTTCTCGCTGATTATCATTCAACGGAGTATAAGCTGTTTTTCCAGAAAATGGTTTTTCATACAGAAAGATCCCGGATTCAGTGACGGACCGATTCTTCACTGCATCACGCGCCCACTTTTTCTCCAGAACTGTCGTTCATTGCTTTGGTCCTTAATTGATCTGCGGGCTCGCTATTTATTGATAATCTTGCATCTTCGTCATACGGATACTGCATCCCTTCCTGAAGTTCTGCAGCATTATTACCTCGTTTTGAGAACTTTCACACGTGGTCCCGCTGCTCTCCTGGTGTACTTCTGGTGCTTCATCCCATTTGGCCAGGGATTTACCGTTTGGTTTCCAATCTATTTCTTTGGTGAGTCTAAATCCATTCGAAGGAACCACGGCTGGTAAGGTCCGATTGAGTCCTTCGTTTTTGCGCAGTGGGCTTCCGCAAATCGGTTCACCTTTTACTTTTCCTTGACCACGCCTTCATTTTCTCTTGTGATGGCTATAGGAACTTGTCCTTCCTCGTACTTCGCTCTACAATCATCTGACTCAGGGACGCAGTGTGGCAAATTAAGTTGCTTGAAACCAGCGACCATATCCACTGGTGGAATGCAGGTGACATCAGCGGTCGTTGGTTTCATGAACTATGCACTAGTTTGCGTACAGAGCCGTATAGCGTGACGACGGAACGGTCACCGGCTTTGCTTGAGCTTATTTTCACAAAACCAGTCGATTTCTTAAGTAACCGTTTACGGTCATCCGCTTGGTGCTAGTGACCACGCCTGCGTTTCCTTTGAGTGCGCTATCAAGCGAGTCCAACAGAAATGCATGGCTAGACGCCAAAACCACGAGTGTTCAATTTTAGGCAAAGCGATCCAGAGCTGTCTTTTCACCCTGCACTACCTTGGCCGCAGATGATATGCAGACGGCATAGTAGCAACGCAAAGCTTTCCTCTCTGAGGTGTCCCTTACTCACTTTCAGCTTACCTTTGAAAGCAAAGGAAAAGCTACGCCGGTCTATTTCAATCTAAGCGCGCGTCTACTGCCAAACAGGTGGGGTTGGTGAGGTTACCCTTCGACTCTCTCAGGTGATGTCTTCGGTTTATGGAGCGGCACAGAACCACGGTAACCAGCAACTGAGGGAGGCCAGGCGTCTTTACGAACTGAAGCTAGCAAATAGCTTCAAGCGATCTAACTTGCTTTTGCTTACGTCAGCAGTAGAGGCAATGCGGATCCATCCATCCCGGTGTGGCAAGGACCAGATGGGGTTACTGCGCATACCGACCACGACAATGTCTGCCTTCTCGGTGAGCAGTATACGAAAAGGTTTACTCTCGAGTCTTTTTTTACCAACTATCGAGTTAGATGAGCAAGTTCTAGCAAACTCTTTGTTGACCGACATCACTACGTCAGAGCCCCAGGTGTGTTCACTGCAGCGAGAGCTTAACCATACCCATGCCGCTGGTGCTAAAGCCATTAAGCCAAAATTGTTATATGAATTACAAGTGAAATGTGTGGGCCCATGTCTTTCCTGTTTGAGAAGTCTCTTACTTGTTGCATCTTACCCACCGACTTGAAGGAAGCTGTATTTTGCCCCAGTTTTAAAGGAGGAATAAGCACCTTGCTGTAAACTACAGACCTGTCAGTCCAACATGTGTTGGTTGAGTTTCTAGAAAGGTTAGTGTGAGATGCCCTCGGATACCATTTAATGTGGGCTGCTTCCAGCCCATCTCCACTTGGTATCCGCAAAGGATACTCCCGTCCGACCAACCTGCTTTTTGCTCGGGAAACTTGGGCTAAGTCTGTGGATCGGGGTCAACCAATGGATAAGCTATGCATGGAATTCTCTAAAGTGGTTGGCTCTGTCCGCAAAGTCGTCTTCCCTTCAGCTCCGTTCCTACGAAATTTTCGGGCACGCGTTTCGATGACGATCCGCCTTTCTCGAATGGGGAGCGATGTGTGTTTGGGTGGGCTCCAGGCTTTCCCTCTGACAGGTAGTTCCGAGCGGTGTCCCGCAGGGATCGGGTCTTGGTCCATTGCTGTCTACCACGTCTGTAAATAAACTGCCAGAGGTGCTGAGGCTGCGTACCCTCATGTTCGCCGACGACTTGAAGTTTTGGTACACGGTGAGCGACCCCGATTTTTGACAAGTTCTACGAGAGGCAGTTGATAGACTCCTCGATTGGTCCGTTCTGTGGCAGATGCAAATAAGCTACAGCAAGTGTACAGTTTTGCGCATAGGATCAAATTGTCCGACAACACACTACATGTCTGGCAATAATGCAATTCCTCATTTGTATTTTTCTAGTGAAGCAGGCCGTCTTACTATGTCTCTTAACAACCCCGTTTTAGTTTTATCTGCAATTCTCGAAACTATTTTTGACTTTTCGTGTCCCTTATAATTCCGCCACTCTCACTTCTTCCATGTGCGTACCAATAATTGTGGCGCCTGAGCGGGCCAAAAATGTCCAATGAATTTGAAGTTAATTTTTGGTGAATTAGATCCTGTTCCAAAGAAAAACGGCACAACTACAGCTCAGCACAACTTTCACAACAAAAGATTGAGGAGCTGCATGTCGTCCGAAGGTTCCAGGAAAATTGCATGGTGGGCACTTACTTCCCCATCAGCTGCTGACCGAACAATGCCAATGCATTTGTACTTGCCAACTAGGAACATATACCCCTATTTTGCCTACTTCCATGCAAGAGCGTATGATTAATATAAAGCTTGATCTGAACCCTTAAGGGTGCCGCCTCTAGCCAGGCTAGGATGCTACCTATTTAGTTGGTTTATTTATAATCTTCCCCCCCTGCTTGTGCCAATGGGGTGTGACCAAATTTGCTATTAATCAATGACAGTTCTACCCCATTACTTGCGTGGCTCCTTTGCTGGTACATGCCTAAGAATGCCGCTTGTGAGAAGGAACGCAAAGTACCAAATTCTCCGAATCTGAGCACAGCCCACACACTCTGCAGAAAGTCATGACAGTATACTGGAAATCACATATCCAATTAACGTTGAAACTGTTCTGCATGTTATTTACAATCCTCGTGCAACTGATTCTTGAATATGGGCTATTAGTGGCTTAATCGCGTGCAAAGACCGAGTGCGTCTCGACTGCGGAAGGTACTTGCCGTGCACCGGAATACACATCGGCGATATAGAGTTTTCCTTAATCTCATTGTCTTTGACTAATAACCCTGGTTTGCATGGGTTATCCACATCGCCGTGGCTAATTTATTTACTACAGACACATTTTACGAGGCCAGATGGACAGCCAGCTACAGGGGTTCAGCTCCACGTTGATGACGCAACACGGATTCACCATTGAAAACTGTTAAAACTGAAGGAGTTCTGTGTCCACTCCAAAGCCATTTTATCTACCCATATAGGGAGATATTTAAAAGCCGACCGAGCCCGCTTCTAGTAGACAACCTAAGGCGTATTTCACACGGTTACTAGACTCATATTGATAAGCAAGCAAGGATCCTGCTGCGTCGCTATGAACGGTGTAGTCGCCTGAGCAAAACCGTATGACAAAACCTGTATCGTCCATGCAATGAAGACAAGGAGGCTGATTTGTTTAACGGTCTCCTTCCTGCTTTGTACAACCCAATGCAAAATGAACCAAAAGCTTCGCCAAATCCCTGGGTGTACTGCATTTACTGTGGTACTTAATGAGCCAATAATGTGTAAAGGCACGTACCGGCAGTGTTCCAGGACGTGGTGGGTCTTCCTCTGGCAAGCGTTTTCCCTACAAAAAGCCACAAATGTCTGTGTAACAACGCTTCGACGTGGCGGATGTGACTCGCCACTCAATAAAGTCACCGCCCCTGACATTGGCAAGTTGACCGACACCACATTTACAAGTTCTGTGCATATATCTGCTCTCGCACGAACACGCCTGCATATCTGATTAGTGACATGCCACTATTCTTAAGTATTTTTCACCCGTTTCCTCATACTTCACTCACTGACCCACACTGCATACAGGACCTCATCGGACTAGTTCCTCATCAACATACCATATAAGTGACCTGATTACTATCTCTAGCTCTCGCATTCTGTGTACATAGACTTCATACAGCCTTTGGGCCCTATGGGCCCACACTACTGTCTCCAACTAAATAAATAAATATATATTTATTCTCGACTATGCGAGGCACGCCAGTTGAGGCATGATCAGGTATGTACAGCTGTACAGACATTTTATGGGAACTGTAGTGACAGTAGAAAATTGTTCATATGTCCATGCTTGGAACTGTGCGATGGTGAACACGCGAAAGAACGATTTGTTTGGACATAATCGCTCTGCCATATATCGCAGTCATACCTCGAGTAATAATAGATAAAGAATCCTGAGTGATCCATTGGAAGATAATTGAAGAGCAAGCTATCCAGTATGATGATTCTAATTGAGCTGCCAGTGTGAAGTTATGGGCTGTGACTTTATTCGGTGGCGAGTCACATTCGCCACGTTGCAGTGTTGTTAAACGGACATTTGTGGCTTTATATAGGGAGAACGCTTGCCAGGCGAAAACCCACCACGTCCTGAAACACTGCCGCCAATCCAATGAATGGCAAGTTGTAACTGGCTATGTTCCTTGTTGAACGTTCTTTTGCTCCGTTATTCGCAGTCAAGTTGTGTCCCATTTTTCTGCTGACTGATGCGCTATGCGAGCGGCCATTGCGTGCCTGGGTCCTCTCCTGTTCCAGATCGGTAGGTCAGGAACTAAGCATTCTTTCTGGATATGATGTGTTGATCATCTGCAGAACCACGTGAAGCCTCGAAGAATATACGTTGAAATATGTAGAAGTCTTGGAGGACAGGATAGGTTCCGAAGAAAGAATCGCAGATCCCCCTGGGTATGTAGTGAAATTGATTAGAGATTGTGGTACCCACGGCCATTTGAGCGGTCAAAGCGGATTGAAGAGCTTAGAATGACCGATTGTTCAAGCTTTGTCTTGGCAGGAGAATGTGCCTTCCGTAGTCGAAAGTCCTCCAGTCAAGAGATATGTGGAATAGGTATTGTTAGATAAATTGGACGCAGTGGTTCATGCAGCGGAAGAATTGATTGATTTGTCCAGTTAGTAAGTTGTAAAAAAGTTGATAATTTTCCGCTCATGTCCAGGTAGAGGAACTGTGTGCCTTGTATTGTTGTCGAAACGGAGGACAATTCCTTGGGTGCGTGTCGCCGTACCTGTGACAGACTCGGGAGAAAAAGGAAACGAACAGAGACAGCCACACAGACAGAAGAAAGGAATGCATCTGGAATGCAGTCAATCAATTGCGGAGATGCCTGAACTATTGTACCACTATGCATGTAATTGTTATTTAAATATCGCATATACACGTATATCATAAGTGGCGCAATACGACGAGAATCGAGCGGAACACGGATCAGTAAAGAATGAAAGATTGAAGATGAAGCAGGAGTGTTTGGGGAGGGGTCAGAAAGCAAAAGAGCGTTTAGATGACACTGGATAAGTCAGCAAGATGTAGCTAGGCAGTCAGATTAAAGTGGGGAAAACAGTAGTGAATGTCGCGAGAAAGTAAATTTGCGGGACTATAGAGGCTATACAAAAAGCCCGTTAGCATATCAAACGAAGCTCTCAGGCTGAGGGACAGGGTGTGTTGTGACTGCACAGCCTAGAACACGTGCGTCTCTGATTTCTGAAAACAGTCAGAAAATAGGAGACTGGTCAGACCAGGCTAGAGTGGAGCCAGGCCCGAAGTGTTATCCGTCCAATGGATAAAGGAAGGCAGTCAGAGTGCGAAAATGAAAGAATGTAGCCGTAAAGGAGGCACTTAAGGGGAAGTGGAAGAGCCTACAAACATCTCGAGGTGTTGCGAACCGACCTTTGGACCAGTCGATGGTTCAAAAGTATGGGCTCAGTATTCGGAAAGCAGGAGACCATGGAGATGAGATGAGGATATCGGCTCATGGAGAGAAAGCCGTATTATAAATGTCAGAAAGTTAACAGAGCGTCAACAGGATGGAAGTGTTAAAGATAAAAGCGGACATACTAGTGGTGAATCGTGAGCAGCAGTGCTCTGGAGGCGGGGGAGACAGAGCATTGCGCCTGCAGAGACTAGATCATTTAGAACTCAGAAGTTCGAGAGAGGTCAGAAGGCAGGAGGCCGTACAGCCAGAACCAGATAAGTCAGGCTAGAGTGTAAAAAAGGGCTCTATGGGTGAGAAGAGAAAGAAAAAGAAAGCCAACGATATGCTCCAGGTGCTGTGCTCAGACCGTTGGAGCTTCCGGTTTCTGGTCGGACGCCGCTAGAGTAGTGCCAGATCCCGAGAGTTGCCTGACCGGTGGAAAAAGGAATGCACACAAAATGAGTAAAGGAAAAGTTTTCATTGATGAGTGGAGAAGTCAGCGATATTCCCGACGTGGTATGAACAGACCATTTGGTCTGCCGACCCCTGATCATTAGGGTCACAAAAGTCGGAAGGTGGGTCGTTCAGACCAGACTAGAACGTCGACTCATAAGGAGAAAGGCGTAATAGTAAGCTATGCATTTTGTCGGATCGAATCGGCAGAAATGGACACGTTAAGGATGAGAGAGGACATGGTGATTGCGATTAGTCACCACCAGCAACGTTTTGAGGCGAGGGTAACAAAGCGTTGCGTCGGCAGTGACAAGAACATTGAGATCGCAGAAGCCCGAGAGAGGTCAGAAAAAAGGAGACCATTCCGCCTATCGCTGATCAATCGGGTCACAACAGTCAAAAGCAAAGAGACCACTGAGACGGAAAAGCAGACTGATAAGTCTGCTCATCCCTGGACATTCGGGTCACAATAGTCAGAAACAAAGAGACTATTGAGACGAGATTAGAAAATCAGCTCAAAGAGTAAAAACCGTAGAATTTAGGTCTAAGTAATAAAGGGAAGCATCGGCAGAATAGGCACGTACACGAAGAAAGGGGACGTAGTAATAAGGATTAAGCAGGGACAACAATGCATTTCAGTTGAGGGATACAGTACGTTACGTCGGCAGAGGGTAGGTCATTGGGATCTCAGAAGTCCGAGGTGGGTCGGAAGGCAGGAGACCCTTCAGACGAGTCCGGATGAAATGTGTCAGCTTATACGCCGTAACGGCGCTTCGCTGCCGCGCGACTACCACCAGTCGCGCGCGGGCTTAGTCTACCGCGAGGACGCCCACCCCTACGCGGATTCGAACCGGTGACCTTATGGTTGGAAAGCAAACGTGCCGACCACTCGGCCACCGGCCGACGAGTCCGGATAGGCCAGCAGGAGAATGTTCCACCTTTGAAAACGTCGTTGATCCAACAGGGAAACCGGTGCCTTGATGTGCCAAAGGAGAGCCAAATCAACACACACGATTCATATGGTCAACCAAACAATGCCCAAGTGCCCTGCACTAGCAGTCCCCGCTGTGGCGGCCACGTGAAGAATAAAAGAGGTAGTGTCAGTAAAGAAAAGAAAACAGAGAAGACAAGCTAATCTAATATCGTAGCCAATATTAAAATGTAAGTTAAAATGAGTTAAAGAAGCGTAAGCCGTATTAGACGAAGAAAAGTTTAAGACACGAAGGGGAAGACTTTAAACTGCAGTCCGAGAGCTTCAAGTCGATGCTCGAACTCTTTCACCGTCGGTACCATCGCGACGTCTGCAGGAAATGTGTTCCAATAAGCCATAACCCCGCGCGATAATCTAAAGGTTGCCAAAACCCAGTCAGACCGGGGTTTGTGCAACTTTAATGGGTGGCCACGAAGGGTTGGCATTCGCGTTGGGCGAAACAGTCCAGTCAAATCAGGACCAATCTGACCCATCAATATACGATATGTAAGGACCAAGTCGCCCCGAAGCCGCCCTGTAATACATGGAAAACATATCCAACTTACGTAGCCTCTCCGGGTACGTCAGCTTCTTTAAGTCGTACACCATTTTCGTCCCGGACCGCAGGACTCGTTCAACTGCCATCTTATCACGAACCAGGCATGGAGGACAAGCCTGGATGCAGTATTCCAAGTGCGGCCTTACAAAAGCCGAAAATAGTCTAACAAACATGTCGGTGGTCATGATCCCGAATGACCTGCGGATCATCCACAACATGTTGAAGCCTTTACGAGCAGCTGTCTTCCAGTGTTCACTGGACTTGAAGTCAGATGACAGCAAAACACCGAGGTCAGATTGGAGTTGAACTCGCGGTACCTCGTTGCCGCCAAGCAAATAACGCGTCGGCGGGTCATTCGGACCAACGCGTAGAACGGAACATTTCCCTAAATTAACTGGCAACTGCCACAAATTGACCAGTGCCAAAGTCTATCCAGAGCCTCCTGTAGGGTCAGTGGACCAATCGGCTCGTCTATCGTGAACCAGAGTTTTAAGTCATCCGCAAACATTTGGGGTGGCACACCCAATTCATCAGGTAGGACCTTAACGTATAAAGTGAAGAGAAGGGGGCCAAGAACCGAACCTTGCGGTACGCCATTGAGAACACATTGGCGGAAGGACAAGCTTGAACCCACCCGCACACACATTTCCCTTCCGATTAGGAAACCTGAAATCCATCGTAAGACTGGTCCAGAAATACCAAAGGAATTCAGCTTGTACAAAAGGCGCGAATGTGGAATGGTGTCAAAAGCTTTGGAAAAGTCAATAAACAGCACGTCTACTGCCTTCTTGCAATCAACGGCTTTGGCCCAGTGTTCACGAGCTGTCAACAAGTTAGTAAGGCAAGAATAGCCCTTACGAAAACCGTGCTGAGAAGGAGTAAGCAAGTCAAACGCTTTCAAATGTTCTTCGAGAGCGTCCCTCACGAGCTTTTCCAATAACTTG
>OX104066.1:4549669-4672870 GCA_944474145.2 Dicrocoelium dendriticum | reverse complement strand
GCTTGCCTCGTGCATAATTTTAACCTGACCATTCATTCGCAACAGCTGCGTACCCTATTCCAATTCCATGACAAAAGTGTTACGATGACGCCGTCGTGACACACAAATCGCGCCTCGTTAAAAGAATGTTAAATTGCAGACACACAAATGCACGCATCTCCTGCGTCCTACAAAACCTTTTCGTTATGGTAAGCACCATGCTTTCCTGATCCGCGGTTAGCCGCCGGTTTTTGGCATAGAGCCAAGGCTTCCCCACGTGAAAACTGTGCGAGTGCCAAAGACTGAAGTTTCCAATTTCGTTACATTCACCTTGACAGCCGCTAGGACCTGAGCAGGACAATCGTAATACCGGTTCCTCTTACAATATATTCAGCAGGCGGATGCACAACACTTACCGCTTTCCAGCAACATTAGAGCGCTTGCTATGCACGCACACAACTGACTATATCGGTACGGGCCTCCTTCCGGTAACACTTATCCAGTCTCCATTTTGGTAAGCTTTCGAAGTTTTAACGCTCTAACGGATGAACGATGTTGCCGTTTCCAACTGAAAAGATTTCAGATTCTCATGCATCGATGTAAAGTTCAGATATGGACCATTGAAGATACATCGCAATGCACAACAGTCATCCACCATGGCTGCTTTCGCTAGAAGCGGGAAAATGATTAACCACCGTGCCGCAGTTAAACCGTTTACTTTATTGATTTCTAATTTTTCTCAGCATAATCACAACGACGTTAAGCTAATAATAAACGCCCACATGCGTCGGAAGACCCAAAATGTTCATTTATCAACATACAAACTTGTGTACCATAGTTACTTTGTCAAAAGATCATTGGTCACGATTGGCAAATCCGACGCTCTGGACTAGAATAGTAAGATAAACCCCCGCGAATGTTTCTTCCGTAGCGCTTCGTTGATCCAGCATATAATTCGTCCGCGATAACTGGAATCCAGGAGAGCCAGATCAGCTCTCGGTCAACCAATTAATATCCACGCGACCTACATACGCAGTCCCCGCCTCACCGGTCAAGTGAAATAAGAAACAGAATTACGAAAGTAATCATAGCAGCAAGAAGCAAAAGTAATTGATGTCATAGTTCAATACGGGCGATTAAGCTACGGTGTGAGGGAGAATGTTAAGAATTGAAGGCCAAGGGCGTAAAGTCGAAGTTCGAAGTCTTGCACCGGTGGTGTTTCATCGTTCGAGCTTTTCTCCTAAAAGCTTTGTGAGACAACCGCTTTTGGATAACCTGGAATTGCAATTTTAAAGTTTGTCATTTTCTGTTCTGATTCAAATGCTCATGAAGGTGTCAACGGGCACGGAATTCTTCCTGTGCCTTTCTCCACTTACGATATTTCGGCAGCTTTAGTGCTTGCTTAGGAAAGCTCTGTGCAATACCATTGTTTGCCTAGCGCTAAACTGAAAACCTTACTGTCAAGCTTGTACTCCAAAGAGGCTCGGAAGTTCCAACACCATTGAAACCCATTTCTGCCGGTTTCTTGCTGCTTATCATTCAACGGAGTATAAGCTGTTTTTCCAGAAAATGGTTTTTCATACAGAAAGATCCCGGATTCATTGACGGACCGATTCTTCACTGCATCACGCGCCCACTTTTTCTCCAGAACTGTCGTTCATTGCTTTGGTCCTTAATTGATCTGCGGGCTCGCTATTTATTGATAATCTTGCATCCTCGTCAAACGGATACTGCATCCCTTCCTAAAGTTTTGCAGCATTATTACCTCTTTTTGAGAACTTTCACACGTGGTCCCGCTGCACTGCTGGTGTACTTCTGGTGCTTCATCCCATTTGGCCAGGGATTTACCGTTTGGCTTCCAATCTATTTCTTTGGTGAGTCTAAATCCATTCGAAGGAATCACGGCTGGTAAGGTCCGATTGAGTCCTTCGTTTTTGCGCAGTGGGCTTCTGCAAATCGGTTCACCTTTTACTTTTCCTTGACCATGCCTTCATTTTCTCTTGTGATGGCTATAGGAACCTGTCCTTCCTCGTACTTCGCTCTACAATCATCTGACTCAGAAACGCAGTGTGGCAAATTAAGTTGCTTGAAACCAGCGACCATATCCACTGGTGGAATGCAGGTGACGTCAGCGGTCGTTGGTTTCATGAAATATGCACTAGTTTGCGTACAGAGCCGTATAGCGTGACGACGGAACGGTCACCGGTTTTGCTTGAGCTTATTTTCACAAAACCAGTCGATTTCTTAAGTAACCGTTTACGGTCATCCGCTTGGTGCTAGTGACCACGCATGCGTTTCCTTTGAGTTCGCTATCAAGCGAGTCTAACAGAAATGCATGGCTAGATGCCAAAACCACGAGTGTTCAATTTTAGGCAAAGCGATCCAGAGCTGTCTTTTCACCCTGCACTACCTTGGCCGCAGATGATATGCAGACGGCATGGTAGCAACGCAAAGCTTTCCTCTCTGAGGTGTCCCTTACCCACTTTCAGCTTACCATTGGAAGCAAAGGAAAACCTACGCCGGTCTATTTCAATCTAAGCGCAAGTCTACCGCCAAACAGGTGGGGTTGGTGAGGTTACCCTTCGACTCTCTCAGGTGATGTCTTTGGTTTATGGAGCGGCACAGAACCACGGTAAGCAGCAACTAAGGGAGGCCAGGCGTCTTTACGAACTGAAGCTAGCAAATAGCTTCAAGCGATCTAACTTGCTTTTGCTTACGTCAGCAGTAGATGCAATGCGGATCCATCCATCCCGGTGTAGCAAGGACCCGATGGGGTTACTGCGCATACCGACCACGCCAATGTCTGCCTTCTCGGTGAGCAGTACCTGAAAAGGTTTACCCGCGAGTCTTTTTTTACCAACTATCGAGTTAGCTGAGCAAGTTCTAGCAAACTCTTTGTTGACCGACATCACTACGTCAGAGCCCCAGGTGTGTTCACTGCAGCGAGAGCTGAACCATACCCATGCCGCTGGTGCTAAAGCCATTAAGCCAAAATTGTTATATGAATTACGAAGTGAAATGTGTGGGCCCATGTCTTTTCTGTTTGTGAAGTCTCTTACTTGTTGCATCTTACCCACCGACTTGAAGGAAGCTGGCTTGCCGAACAACCTCCTCGTGGTGTCAGCTGGGTGGTTCGGGTTTAACCCGTTCCAGCAAATAGTTCGGCGGCAGTGTTCCAGGACGTGGTGGGTTTTCGCCTGGCAAGCGTTCTCCCTATAAAAAGCCACAAATGTCTGCTTATCAACACTGTGACGTGGAGGATGTGACTCGCCACAAAATAAAGTCACTGGCCCGTGGATATCCGGAAAGTGCTATCCAACCCAAGGACATCAATCGCTTATGCTCACATTCCTGACGACAACAAACATTCAAAAATGCTGCGGCACATTCAAGACACAAGCTACATTCATACACAATTACATACGCATATACACCCATACACTTACATATGTTGTTATGCCAAACATGTATTTTGTACGTTATTGATCACACTGTTAGCTAAACATGATCGTGCCTGTAAAGGTGTGTCTCGCATGGTCGAGAATAGAAGTTTATTTATTTATTTATTTATTTTGCCCCAGTTTTAAAGGGGGAATAAGCACCTTGCTGTAAACTACAGACCTGTCAGTCCAACGTGTGTTGGTTGAGTTTCTAGAAAGGTTAGTGTGAGATGCCCTCGGATACCGTTTAATGTGGGTTGCTTCCAGCCCATCTCCACTTGGTATCCGCAAAGGATACTCCCATCCGACCGACCTGGTTTTTGCTCGGGAAACTTGGGCGGAGTCTGTGGATCGGGGTCAACCAGTGGATAAGCTATGCATTGAATTCTCTAAAGTGGTTGGCTCTGTCCGCAAAGTCGTTTTCCCTTCAGCTCCTTTCCTACGAAATTTTCGGGCACGCTTTTCGATGACGATCCGCCTTTCTCTAATGGGGAGCGATGTGTGTTTGGGTGGGCTCCAGGCTTTCTCTCTGACAGGTAGTTCCGAGCGGTGTCCCGCAGGGATCGGGTCTTGGTCCATTGCTGTCTACCACGTCTGTAAATAAACTGCCAGAAGTGCTGAGGCTGCGTACCCTCATGTACGCCAACGACTTGAAGTTTTGGTACACGGTGAGCAACCCCGATTTTTGACAAGTTCTACAAGAGGCAGTTGATAGACTCCTCGATTGGCCCGTTCTGTGGCAGATGCCAATAAGCTACAGCAAGTGTACAGTTTTGCGCATAGGATCAAATTGTCCGACAACACACTACATGTCTGGCAATAATGCAATTCCTCATTTGTATTTTTCTAGTCTTACTATGTCTTACTATGTCTCTTAACAAACCCGTTTTAGTTTCATCTGCAATTCTCGAAACTAGTTTTGACTTTTCGTATCCCTTATAATTCCCTCACTCTCACTTCTTCCATGTGCGTACCAATAATTGTGGCGCCTGAGCGGGCCAAAAATGTCCAATGAATTTGAAGTTAAGTTTTGGTGAATTAGATCCTGTTCCAAAGAAAAACGGCACAACTACAGCTCAGCACAACTTTCACAACAAAAGATTGAGGAGCTGAATATCGCCCGAAGGTACCAGAAAAATTGCATAGGGGGCACTTACTTCCCCATCAGCTGCTGACCGAACAATGCCAATGCATTTGTACTTGCCAACTAGGAACATATACCCCTATTTTGCCTACTTCCATGCAAGAGCGTAGGATTAATATAAAGCTTCATCTGAACCCTTAAGGGTGCCGCCTCTAGCCAGGCTAGGATGCTACCTATTTATTTGGTTTATTTAAAACCTTCCTGCCCTTCTTGTGCCAATGGGTGTGACCAAATTTGCTATTACTCAATGACAGTTCTACTCCATTACTTGCGTGGCTTCTTTGCTGTTACATGCCTAAGAAAGCCGCTTGTGAGAAGGAACGCAAAGTACCAAATTCTCCGAATCTGAGCACAGCCCACACAATCTGCAGAAAGTCATGACAGTATACTGGACATCAGATATCCAATTAACGTTGAAACTGTTCTGCAAATTATTTACAATCCTCGTGCAACTGATTCTTGAATATGGGCTATTAGTGGCTTAATCGCGTGCAAAGACCGAGTGCGTCTCGACTGCGGAAGGTACTTGCCGTGCACCGGAATACACATCGGCGATATAGAGTTTTCCTTACTCTCATTGTCTTTGACTAATAACCCTGGTTTGCATGGGTTATCCACATCATCGTGGCTAATTCATTTACTACAGACACATTTTACGAGGCCAGACGGACAGCCAGCTACAGGGGCTCAGCTCCACGTTGATGACGCAACACGGATTCACTATTGAAAACTGTTAAAACTGAAGGAGTTCTGCGTCCAATCCAAAGCCATTTTATCTACCCATATAGGGAGATATTTAAAAGCCGACCGAGCCCGCTTCTAGTAGACAACCTAAAGCGTATTTCACACGATTACTAGACTCAAGTTGATTAGCAAGCAAGGATCCTGCTGCGTCGCTATGAACGGTGTAGTCTCCTGAGCAAAACCGTATGACAAAACCTGTATCGTCCATGCAATGAAGACAATGAGGCTGATTTGTTAAACGGTCTCCTTCCTGCTTTGTACAACCCAATGCAAAATGAACCAACAGCTTCGCCAAATCCCTGGGTGTACTGACTTTACTGTGGTACTTAATGAGCAATTAATGCGTAAAGGCACGTACCGGCAGTGTTCCAGGACGTGGTGGGTCTTCGTCTGGCAAGCATTTTCCCTAAAAAAGCCACAAATGTCTGTTAAACAACGCTTCCACGTGGCGGATGTGACTCGCCACTCAATAAAGTCACCGCCTCTAACATTGGCAAGTTGACCGACACCACATTTACAAGTTCTGTGCATATATCTGCTCTCGCACGAACACGCCTACATATCTGATTAGTGACATGCCACTATTCTTAAGTATTTTTCACCCGTTTCCTCATACTTCACTCGCTGACCCACACTGCGTACGGGACCTCATCGGACTAGTTCTTCATCAACATACCATATAAGTGATCTGATTACTATCTCTAGCTCTCGCATTCTGTGTACATAGACTTCATACAGTCTTTGGGCCCTATGGGCCCACACTACTGTCTCCAACTGTACTACTCCCGCTGCTGGTGCTGCTTGTTCTGCTATCATGTACAATATTGCAATATGCTGATCATGCCCCAAAGGCGTGTCTAGCTTTGTCGATAATAAAATATTTATTTATTTATTTATTTACAGGTTAGCAGAATTGTTCGTAATCTAAGTTTAAGAACTGCTCTGCAATTTTGCGCTGTCAAGCTTGTAGGTGGTATAATAAGCGTCCTTTACCCAAGCATTTCTTGCTCGGCAGCTTTTCCATTCCTACGGCTTGGAAGGAGAAACTCACCTGTCCGATTTCTAAGTGCTTGATCAGTGCACTGTTCCCGAACCACGGACCCGTCTGGTTGATCTACATAGTAATTAATTTTTTGAAAAACTGGGCAGAGCTTCGGTGGAGAACCAACTAAATAAATTTAACCCGTGCTGTACAACACAGTTGCCGTAAGGGGCTTGTGTGTACTAGGCTTTTACTTTTATCTCGCGAAAGTTTGGCTGAGACAATAGACAGCGGTCGCGCCATTGATTGGTTTTTCGTTGACGTCTCGAACGCCTTCGGTACTGTCCCACATTAACGACACTAACTAAACTTAAGATGTACGGGATACCTGGCGGCGCTCGTGAAGTTGTGTCCGCTTTTCTAGCAAGGACAGAAAGGTGTGTACTAAGGAGATGTAGCCTTTCGCTTAGACAAGCTGTTCTTAGTGGCATTCCGCAGGGCTCGGTTTGGGGCTGTTGCCTATAACAGTTTAGGTCGACGACCTACCCCGGGAGCTTTAAGTACTGTCGCGCTTGTTTCCTGATGACGTCAAGCTCTGGAACATTGCGTATATGCCTGGTGTCTCTGAGGCACTTAAGAGTGCCTTGGATAGGCTCTGGGATTGGTCAACCTTATGGTCAATGCCTATAAAATTGAGAACGTACTATTTGTTATTTAGTTATTTAGTTATACACCACGCGAAATGCTCTGTACGCCGCATTGAAAGAGGTAGTCCCCCACGCGCTATGAAGTTGGCGGAAGTAAACTCCCTGTGCTCACTCAGCAGGTTAACCTAGGCGTCGCCCACACCAAAGTGCTACACTCTCGGTGCAACTGGAGGAAGGATGCTTGTAGAGGGTTCCGTATGATGTGGTTTATTCGTCGCTCCTTCGGTATACTAACGGCCGATATGTTGGTGAAGCCAATCTCAGCAATTGTGCGACACCACCTAGAATACTGGATCCAGACTTGTTCACCGGGTCTTGTTATTGAGCAAATGGAACTAGAGAGGGTTCTGCCAGTGGGTACAACGGTTGGCGCAGAGTTTACATGGGCAAACGTAGCCCGAACGTTCACTTAGCCTAGAATAAAAATAAGAAAGCACATTTTCTTCTCGACAAAGCGAGGCAGCGTTTTGGCATTATCAGCTTATTGCAAGCTGTACAGGATAGTAGGATTAGCATGACCAAGAGCGGGAGTAGTACAGATGTAGTCAGCAGTGTAGGCCAATATGGCCCAAAGACTGAATGTAGTTTATCCTCACAGATTGGGAGATGTATAGATATGCATTGAATCATTGAAGTAGAGCATGTTGGTGAGGACTAATAGAGAGCCAGGCGGAGCGGAATTGGGAAACGAGTGAGAACTGATCTGCCAGCAAACACAAGCCCGCGTCAAATACATCGAACTATTCCGTCAACGTGATTAAGTCTTAGAATGAATCTCACTCAGACTGGCTGAACTCCAGACGCGGAATGGTGAACGACCTTGAACTCCTAAAGCAGCATATTTCGGTTACCAATAAGTAGAGTTAACCCATCCTGTAGAGATATATCCCCTGCCTACCAAGTTCTGGCCTTTCGTATTCCTTCGATTGGCTGGTTGCGTGGCTGAGCAGTCAGACATTCGCAGTCTCTTAGGGTAGCTAGCAGCAATACAACAGTGGTCAGTGGCAGCCAGCAGAGGGAAAGAAGAAGTGTTATGACAGGAACTAGCCCAGTGACAATGTGTACACAGTGCGTGTCAGGTGAGTGAAGCATGAGGAAAATGCTGCAAAACGTTTTAAAATTAGTGGCATGTCGCTGCTGAACTAGGTAGAAGTGGTATTATGAGAGCGGATATAAGCACAGAATTTGTGAAAAGTGGTTTTGGTCAACTTGCCAATACGTGGTTAGCGCAGTGACTTTACTGAGTGGCGAGTCACATCCGCCAAGTCGCAGTGTTATTAAACAGACATTTGTACTTGTTGTAGGAAGAACACCTGCTAGACGAAACCCAGCACATCCTGGGCATGTACTTAATGCACTACCGGAGGGTTAGAGGGGACTTGATCCTCACTTACCCTACCTTTACGGGTAAGAGAGGTAAAGACTTATCCTGGCAACGTAGTGCCGCCAGGCTGCCTAATCACCGAGGGTACACGGTAAAGCTGCACAAACTGCGTTCTGACCGGGTGAAGACGGAAACTCGTTGGTCGCACGGGGATATGTGCCCTAGGTACTCGCGCTCGGAGCACGTTCTTGCGGTGACTACGGTTGAAGCTATCGAGCGTCAAGTAGATGCTCATGGGTGTCAGTACCAAACACCCCTTCTCCTAAACGATGTGTATCTATAACCTTCTGTTAATTATCTTCCGTCTAATTGCCTGGAATTATCGCTTGCTTGCTGAATTCCCTCCTATCGTTCGCTAGCTTACACTTCACACTTTCTTACTCCACAGTAAGTAGCCTGGTGGGGACAGCCCAGCGAGAAATGTGAGCAGTAATTGGTTGGACAGGGTGTGCTATCGTCTTAGTTTTTGCCTTAACAACCTCTCAAGCGGACCTATTAAGTTTTTGCTCAATGGTAGGCAATTATAGGCCAGTCCGTTTGGCTGGCCGAACAACCTCCCCGTGGTGGCAGCTGGGTGGTTCGGGTAAAGCCTTTTCCAGCATATGGTTCGGCGGCAGTGCTCCAGGATGTGGTGGGATTCCGTCTGGCAAGCGTGCTCCCTATAGAAACCACAGATATCCGTTTAACAACAATGTGACGTGGCGGATGTGGCGCGCCACTAAATAGTCACTGCCTCTTCACTTTTCGGGAGTAATATGCACACATCACGAACATCATCCGATTCGAAGCGTTCCATTGATTTCCCCCTTTGCTGGCGAACTTAACGAACAAAAACACAGAGTCACATTTACCTAATCACACAGCATGGCTACTTCCAAATACAGACATAAACATAATTTTACATGTCAACAGGCACATGCCTTCCTATGATATTTGTCAAAATGTACTAAGCTGTGCAATTGCCGGTCATACATGTCTTTATTACCATGCTCATGCCCTTGATGGTGTGCCTCGCAGTGACGAGAATAAACTATTTATTTATTTATTTATTTACTTAAAATGCGTGAAAAGCTGGGCATAGGTTCGGTTGATGGTCACCTGTATAGATTAAATCTGCTCAGTAGTGCACAACACAGGTTCCGGGAGAGGTCTCCTTGCATTGACGAATTTGTTGGTTGCTAGTGAAGCTTTGGCCGAGGCAGCCGACAATGGCCGCCTGGTGCATGTGCTTTTCGTCGACTTATCGAAAGCATTGGATATAAATAAATAAATAAATAAACTTTTATTCTCGACAATGCGAGGCACACCTTTACAGGCATGATCATATTTAGCTAACATAGTGTGATCAACTTGTACAAAAGGACATGTTTGGCATAACAGTGTATGTAAGTATGTGGGTGTATATCCGTATGCAACTCTGTAGGAACGTAGCTTGTGTTTTTGAATGCGCCGCAGAATGTTTGACTGTTTGTTATCGTTAGGAATGTGAGAATATGCGATTGATTTTCTTGGGTTGGATAGCATTTTCCGAATATCCACGAGCCAGTGACTTTAATTTGTGGCGCGTCACATCCGCCACGTCGCAGTGTCGTTAAGCAGACATTGGTGGCTTTTTATAGGGAGAACGCTTTACAGGCGAAAACCCACCACGTCCCGGAACACTGCCGCCGAACTATTTGCTGGAACGGGTTAAACCCGAACCACCCAGCTGGCACCACCAGGAGGTTGTTCGGCTCGCCAGCCCTCACTTGAGACTATCACAAGCGGTGAGCTCTTACGACTTATCTGGCCTCATCTTTCACTGGGTGTCTGCATTCTTAAAGGAAAGAGAACAGTGAGTAGGCGTAGGTCGCAAATTATCCTGTAGGCAAGCGGTCCATGGCAGTCGCCCACAGGGCTCGGTCCGTGGACACGTGCTGTCCTCCATCTACGTAAACGGTCACCTTGGAGAGCTTGGGGTATCCTCACTCGTGTATGCTGATGGCCATAAGCTATGGAATGCTGTAAATATCCCTGGTCGTTCTGAAGCCATTCCATATGCCCTGGACATATGCTGAGCCTGGTTTATTTTGTGGCTACTGCTCATTAACCTGGATAAGTGTTCCGTCATTCTTAAAGGAGCAACTTTCCAATCTTCGTGGTGCGTGCTCTTTGGGGTCGTACCCTTCCTTGTCTCCAACTAGGTAGACCGAGCCGTCGTGCATTCCTCGGAGTTGCGTCATGGGCGACAACTGGAAGAGGGACGTAGGTTGTGATTTCCGAATGTCCTGGTTAATATGTCTTTCGTTCGGGGTATTAATTGCTGACATATTCGTGAACCTGTTCTCAGCCTTCGTTCGGCTCCAGCTGGACTACTGCTTGCAGGCTTGCGCGCCCTGCATCATCGAGACCATATGGGCTCGAAAGAGTTTTGAGAATAAGTACCGAATTGGACGAGGGGTTACGCGGGCAAAGGTAAACCGAGCGTCTACTTGGCTTGCGTACGTATTCAATGCTATACCGAGGGTTTCGAGGAGACATAATCCTTATTTACCGTATTTTAAAAGGGAAGGCTAGACTGGATTACAGCTGGATATTTAATTCAGCTAGTTTTCCTTGTCCTCGCTTTTATTCCATGGATTTACGCAAGCCGAGTTCCGATAAGCTCAGGGAGGAACCACGGTTATCGCATAGAGCTATCGAGCACTGGAACACACTTCCGGAAAGTATAGTCTGCGAAATTACGATTAAGGGTTTCGAGCGCTAGTTAGACGCTCTTGGGTGGCAACGAAATGCCCTTACATTCTCATCATATACAGCCACCAATTCTGTCATCATATGCTGTCATTCTCAGCACTCAAAGGTGTTATCCTCCATTTAAATGAGTTTCCCTACTCTTTAGCTTTCAGTGGCTTCATAGGCCTCCCTTACGACACGTGGCCTACACCGCGGTGGTTGCTAATGCAGGGAGGGTGGGCAATACTTGGATTACCAGTGTGGTTCGATTGGTTCGATTTAGATCAAACAATAACTTGCAGCACCTTATTATATTCTGACTCAAAGCTAAGAGCAAGATGGAACACCCAACTTTTAATGCAGTTCCAGCCCGATCTCCATCTGAAGCTAAAAAGAAGGCATATTCACTGCATTCTCCTATCTTTCCGGCCCCAACTGAACGTAACTTTCAACTTAGTGCCGGCCATTGAAGACTATACGCGTCTGGCGCACACAAAAATCCGGAAGCTTAATTATCTACTGCAGTATAAGCATATTAATTTTTACAGTCATCAAAATGGAGCCGTATTGTTTTAGTCACTCATTTTGTTTTTCACAAGGTTATCCGTGGCGAATTTTTCTGGCGGCTTTCCATGTCTTTGGATGGGTTGACTTTTGCAGGCTGTAGTGAGGCATCGCCAACTCCCTTGTAAGTCGGTTAATTGCTCTTGCTGCATCGCGATTTATATTATAGTTTACTTGGCTAAGGGCCTTATTCTATCACCTACATTTCCCCATGGAATTTATATTTCCTTCAGGCACATTCGGCACTGATCTACTTGAGGGTTTTACTTGTAGACAAAGCTCGTCCCGACATACCATCACCGAGACGTAGCTGTCCCCGGATAACACAGGCGGCGATGTATGTTTACTGGGCTACGCAGTGTTTAAATGTGATCGCTCCGTTGGCCGTTAAGGTGGGAGCGTCGCTCTTTTTGTGTTGTAAACTTGGTGTGTTGAGGACCTGTGCGTTCCAGTCACCGGATCAAACTGTTGAAGCCTTGTCGACTATTGTTTGCACTTCCTCTGCTCAGTTTACAGTTGTAGTGGTATATCAAAGTCCTGAAGATATCTCCAGGGAGGTTATTGAATTTATTCGTACTTAAGCTGTCAAGGTGTCTACTATTGGGGGACTACAATCTACCTGAAGTCTGCTGGGTTGATCTATCTTGCAGTCCGGCGGTAGACACTTTCGGTTCGGATCTCCTCGAGCTAACATTGCAACTGCGTTTGCACCAGTTCGTGGACCTCCCGACTAGAGAGGTCCGTCTACCTTGGCTCTCATTTTTGCGAGATCACCCGATTTCGTAAGTGATATTACTTACGACTGTTCTCTAGGAGCCAGTGACCATGTCTGCATATTCTTTCAATGTGCTTTAACTAAGTGTCATCAAGCTACCGCTGAGGCATGTCCCAATATTTAGCGGGCAGACTTTAACGTAATGCGAGACAAACCTTCAGTACTGCGTTGCGCGATCACTGTGACTGACACCGTTGAGACAGCCTTGGAGAGATTTAAGGCGTACCTCACCGAGATCTCTGCTCCCCACATCCGGTTGCAGCCTTCTTGGATAGATCATACGGGCAAATACCTGCTCAGGAAGCGCTCTAAGTGCTGGCGAACCTATCAAGCGGCCTCATCAACCAGCACCTACGAAAGCTATAGAGCGATTAGAAATAAATTCAAGCAACATCTTAGAACTCTTCGCCTTCAGTACGAGGAGGATTTGGCTAACAGCTGTAAGAAATCCAAAGATTTTTGCTTACGTAAAGAGACGCAGCAGTACAAACTCGTCTATATCGGCTTTACTACGAGCGGACGGGACCCATAGGCATACCGACTATGATAATGCTTGTATACTTAGTGAACAGTGTACTGGTGTCTTTTCTCATGAGGCCTTTACCTCAGGTTGAGCTGGTCGCAAGCGTCCCAGAGGATTCTTGCCTAACTACAATCAGCATAACGGAGACACAAGTCTTCGGGCTATTGCAAGGGCTAAATCCTTCCAAAGCTTCTGGCCTTGATTCAATTCTTCCGAAGCTGATGCATGAATTGGCCGCTGAGCTAAGTGGTCCTCTGACATGCATGTTTACAGTAGCACTCAACAGCTGTGCCTTACCTTCGGAATGGAAGAAGTCAATCATCTGTCCCATTTTTAAGGGCGATGACAGAGCTCTGCCCGCGAACTACCGGCCTGTCAGCTTAACAAGTGTAGTAGTTAAGTTGTTTGAAAAACTGTTCAGGGATTCGGTGGAGAATCACCTGATTAAGTATAACTTTCAGTGCGGCCCAGCACGGATTCCGTAAGGGATTTTCATATCTGACAAATTTACTTGTAGATCGTGGAAGCTGGGCTGAGACAGTAGACAACGGTCACGCCATCGACGTACTTTTCGTTGACTTCTCAGAAGCCTTTGTTACTGTCCCACATCAACGACTCATTAAAGTTGAGATCGTATGGGATATCTGGAGCCGCCCTTAAATGGGTCTCTGCTTTCCTACTGGGGAGAGAACAGTGTGTACGCGTGGGGCGTAGCCTTTCGCTTAGGCAAGCTGTTTTTTTAGTGGCGTTCCGCAGGGCTCGGTTCTAGGGCCGTTGCTTTTCGCGATTTATGTCAATGACCCACCCCAGGGGCTTGAAGTGCCGTCGCTATTGTTTGCTGATGAACTCAAGCTCTGGAATATTGTGGATATCCCTGGTGCCTCTGACGCACTTCAGAGTGCCTTGGATAGGCTCTGAGATTGGTCAACCTTATGGTTGATGCCTATAAATCAGGCGAAATGTTCTGTCCTCCTCATTGAAGGTGCTAGTCCTCCCACGCGCTATGAGATTGGTGGAAGTGAACTCTGTTGTCACTTAGCAGGTTGATCTAGGTATTATCCACACCTCTGCTTCACTCTGGGGACAGTTGGAGGAAGGCTGCTTGTAGAGGGTTCCGTATTATGTGGTTTACTCGCCGTTCCTTCGGTGTCCTAACGGCCAATATCTTTGTGAAGCTGTTGTCAACTTCTGTGCGGCCCCACTTAGAGTACTGTACCCAGGCTTGTCCACGTTCTCTTGTAAGGGACAAAATGGAACTGGAGAGGGTTTTGCGAGTGGGTACAAGGTTAGTGCAAGGATTACGGGGGCAAACGTATCCCGAACGTTTGCTTAGCTTGGGTATGTACTCAATGCACTACCGCAGAATTAGAGGAGACTTGATCCTCACTTACCGTATCTTAACGGGTAAGATCGGTCCAGACTTGTCCTGGCTATTTAGTCCCGCCAAGCTGCCTAGTCTGCGAGGTCACCCGTTGAAGCTGCACAAACAGCGTTCTGACCGGGTAAGGACGGAAACTCGCTTGTCGCGCCGAGTTATTGAACGTTGGAACTCGCTTCCGGAGCACGTGATTAGGGAGTCTACGGTAGAGGGTTTCGAGCGTCAGTTAGATGCTTTTGGTGGCAGTACCAAATCTTCTCCTAACCGACTTGTATCTTCAACTTTCCCTTCGTTATTTTAAATTTCTTCTCGCACCTTGGTATTATCATTATTTAGTTGACATTCCTCTTGTTTTCTTAGCTTACCCTTCACACTTTTACATCACCTAAACTTGCCTGGCAGGGACTGCTGGGCAGGAAAATGTGGGCAGTAATTAGCTGAACAGGGTGTAATGTGGTCTCTGTTTTAGGCTTTTCAACATCTCCAGCAGACATATCGATTCCCCATCTGACGATACGTAAAAGAAAGAACATTCACGGGATTATCCTGTCGTTCCGGTCCCAACTGGACTTGAGCTTACGTCCTCAAGCACCGTTGCATCAGTTCATTGACCTCCTCACTAGGTACATGGACGCCCGAGTACCGTCTGTCTTAAACGTTGTATTTGCTAAGTCACTCGATTTCGTTGGTGACATTACTTGCGGACCTTCACTGGGTTCCAGTGACCATGTTTGTTTGCTCTTCAGTTGTACTCTGTCTAGACGCTACCAGTTGAGTCTCTCCCGAACATACGGCACGCAGACTACCAATCAATGAGAGCCAGGGCTTCGGGGTTCCATTGTGAAATCTCAGGCGATGTTACTGTCCAGGTTACCTGGGATAAATTTAACTCCTACCTCATAAGTCTCTGCTCCCTTCATCTGTCACAAGGAAAAAGGAAGCACGAGCACAGCTGCTCTGGATAGATTCCACTGGCAGGCATCTGCTCATAAAGTGGTCTAAATGTTGGCGGACTTACCGAGATGCTCCGTCCACCGATACTTACGACGTGTACCGTAAGGCTAGAAACAGGTATAAACAACGCCTAAGGAATGCTCGGCTCAATTTCGAGAAAGGCTTAGTAGACGAAGCTTTAGCGAATCCAAAAAGATTCTTCGCATATGTCAAAAGGCGCTGCGGTTCGAACATGTCAATTCCAGTATTGATGCGTGATGACGGTACTCATGCGCATACGGACTATGACAAGGCCTGCGTGCTTAGTGGGCAATATGCTGCAGCGTTTGTAATGGGAACCCCTTTGACAGGCGTTGAGCTGCTTTTCGGGATCCCAGAAAGTTCAGGACTATCTGAATTTCTTGTGGCGGAGACGGAAGTTCGTAGGCTGTTACAAGGGCTGAACCCTTCTAAGACATCTGGGCCTGAGTTAATTCACCCGAAACTGTTGCATGAGTTGGCTGCGGCACTAAGTGGACCGCTCGCTATGGTGTTCCCGAAATCGCTTGACAGCTGTGCATTGCCTTCCGAATGGAAGGAAGCTGTCATCTGTCCCATCTTCAAAAGTGTGAACAGGAGTTTGCATGCAAATTACAGGCCAGTTAGTCTGATGAGTGTAGTAGTCAAACTTCTTGAGAAACTGGTAAGATTCATTGGAGAGTCATCTGAGTAGATTTAATCTACTTAGCAATGTGCAACACGGATTCCGGAAAGGATTTTCGTGTCTGACGAATCTACTTGGGGCTCGCGAAAGTTGGGCGAATGCAGTGGATAACGGCCACGCACTGGACGTGCTTTTCGGAGGCATTTGATAAGGTACCTCATTTGAGGCTCGCGCAAAAGCTGACCTTGTACGTGGTGTCTGGCCGCGCCCTTCATTGGGTGATTGCCTTCTTGGATGGTAGAGAACAGTGTGTACGGGTAGGCCGTGGCCTATCGTTTAGGCAGTCTGTCCTCATTGGCGTGCCGCAGGGCTCGGTTCTTGGACCGCTGCTGTTCTCTATCTATGTGAATGACCTACCCGTGGAGCTTGAGGTACCATCGCTGCTATTTGCTGATGACCTGAAGCTGTGGAACATTGTCGATGTTCCTGGGGGTTCCGAAGCTATTCAACGAGCCTTGGATAACCTTTGGGACTTGTCTACTTTATGGTTACTGCGCATAATTCAGGAAAAGTGCTCCGTTCTTCACATTGGAGGAGGTTGTTCTCCTGCGAAGTACTTGGTCGGGGGGGGGGTCGAATTCCCCCGTGTATCCAGCCAGGTTCATCTAGGCGTTGTACACTTCGGCTTTACACTCGGGGGACAACTGGAAGAAGGCCGCAAGCGGAGGTTTTCGCATGCTCTGGTTAATACGACGTTCTTTCGGAGTCTTGACGGGCGGCATCTTTACGAGACTGTTCGCGGCTTTCGTTCTGCCTCATCTGGAATTCTGTGTCCAGGCTTATCCGCCCTGCCTCGTCCGGGAAAAAATGGGTGGGTACGAGGTTAGTTTAGGGATTACGGGGACCGACATACCCCGAGCGTATACTTGGTTTGGGAATGCATTCAATGCACTACCGAAGGCTTAGAGGAGACGTAATCTTAACCTACCGTATCTTAACTGGGAAGGTTGGTCCAGATTTATCTTGACTATTTAGTCCCGCTAGATTGTCTGTTTTATGCGGTCATTCCTTGAAGCTGGACAAACCGTGCTCTAATCGGATTAAGGCGGAAATCCGGCTGTCACGCCGAGTCATCGAGCGTTGGAACATTCTTTCAGAAAGTGTTATCAGGGAATCTACGTTTAAGGGGTTTGAGCGGCAACTTAACGCTCTTGGGTGGCAACATGAAACCATTTCCCTTTTCCTGACTAACACATCTTCATACTTCGATTTTCTTCTCTACTTTTCTTCATGCCTTGGTATTATTTCCTTATTTCAAATGAACTTCCTTATTCTATACCTTCGATTTATCTTCCTATCCTTTGCTTACTTCACGTGACTGCCACAGCAGGGACTGCTAGGGCAGGAAACGTGGGCATTAACTGGTTGGCCAGGGTGCGATACGGGTGTTCCGTTTTAGATCCATCAATAACTCTGTGCACTTCATCAATTTTCCTGGCTCAACGATCCACTCAAGGGTTGTGAAATCTGGCCGCTTAAAGCAGCGGACCTGAAGAGGCTAGTTACGTTCGACCACCGGTGCCTTCGTAATTTAGCTCACATCTGGTGGGAACACCGCGTGAGCAACGAGCGTGTTCGACGCCTTGTTTACGGCACAGGCAAAGGAACTGAACCGCTCAGCACCGTTATTTCACGCACCAGGCTCGGATAGCTCGGCCACGTGTTACGCATGCCAGCCCACCGACTTCCGCGACGTGCATTGTTTGCGCGCCGGGGTGTGGATGGAAGAAGAGGAGAGGTGGCCAAGCGATGACTTGGTCCAGAGGAATGAAGGCCCTCACTTCTGAGCTGGCTTCAGTTGGAGCGTCTCGGCTCCATGGTTGGGGTCCGAAAGACGATGAACACGTTTGGTTGGACACACTTGCTGACATGGCTAGGATCCGACCTCAGTGGCGTTCGTGCTGTGAGTTTCTTTGTCCCACCCCATCCTTCTTAGCCTTCCCCTCCAACCACGATCTCATTATTTAACCTTATATAATTTTGCATAGTAATTTTTTTGATGCATAGTAGCCGGCTGGTAGCTTACCGGAACGATGCCCATCCGTTACCGGTAGCTCAGCCGGCTTGCCCCAGTTGAATTCTTTTTTCTCCTTTTTTCTGTGTTGCTGCACAGTAGCTGAGGTGTTCCCCACCTCTAGCTAACGTGTATGATGATATGATGATCCACTCAAGATGGAACACTCACGGCATTCTCCTCTCGTTCCCGTCCCGACCCGAACTTGAATTTAAACTTGAAATTCAAATGGGACAGGAACAAAAGGAAATTCTCATAGTCGTTCCATCCTGTATGCGTCTTTGACCCACGTTAGAATGCGGTGGCAATATCGGCTAGCTGTGGGAGCCAACTCTTCGCGTACAAATTACATCATGGTTAACCAGTCAAAACCCACGTTCCATGTGCTAGCAGTCTACGCTGCGCTAGCCGCGTGAAACTGAAAAAGGAAATGAAAATTGTAAACTAGATATAAGCGGAAGGGTACGAAAAAGGACAGTGAAGAGGAAGTTAGTACGAGTGAACAAAAAAGGAAGATGGCTGGCGAGCAGAAACTAAATTAAGAGAAGGGGAAGATTCTGAACTGCAGTTTGGGGCGTCGGGGCGACGTTTAAACTCTGTCACCATGGATGACAAGACTATGTCCTTGGGTAGCGAGTTCCAAGAATCTATCACTCGGCGTGACGAACGAGTGTCAGCACGAACCCGATCATATCTGACTTTGTGCAATTTCATCGGATGCCCGGTCAGAGTAGATAACTGTGGAGGATGAAAAAGTCAAGAAAGGTATGGACCTATCCGCTTTGTCAGTATACGATGAGTGAGAATCAGGTCACCACGAAGACGACGATAATGTGACGGAAACATCCTTAGCTAGGGCAACCTATCAGGATAGGAAAGGTGCCGCAACCTGTGGACTAGTTTGGTTCCGAATCTCAAGACCCGCTTTACCGCCATCCTGTAACGACTCAGGCAAGGAGGACAAGCCTGGACTCAATACTTCTGATTCGGTCTAACGAAGGCGGTAAACAATTTAACAAACATTTCTTGACTTAAGATCCCAAATGATCTACGGATCATCCAGAGGGCTCGAAAACCCCTGCAAGACGCGTTCTTCCAGTTCTCGCTGGATTTAATGTCATGAGACAAAGTGATCCCTAAGTCAATGTATTGGGATAGTGAGGAGTTTCATTATCGCCAAGCATATAGTGCGTTGTCGGACCATTTGATCCTACGCGCAAAACTGAACACTTGCTGTAGTTTATTGGCATCTGTCACAGAGCGGACCAATTGTGTAGTCTGTCAAGAGCCTGTTGCAGAACCTAGAAGCCATCGGGGTCGCTCACCGTGCACAAAAACTTCAAGCCGTCGGCGAACATGAGGGTAGACAGCCTCAGCACTTCTGACAGTTCATTTACGTACATAGCAAATAACAGTGGACCAAGAACTGATCCTTGCGGGACACTGCTACCCATCAAAAAATGACTGGAGCCCACCCGGACACACCTCTCTCGCCTTTTGAGAAATGCGGATAACCATCGAAGCGCGTGCCTGAAAACTCCACAGGAACGGAGCTTAAGAAAAAGACGAGTATGCGGGACAGAGTCAAACACTTTGGAGAAGTCAGTGAGTAGCACATACACTGATTGACCCTGACCAACAGACTCCGCCCAAATTTCCCGAGCAACCATCAAGTTGGTCAGGTAGGAGTACTCTTTGCAAAAACTATGTTGAGATGAGCTGAGAAGGCCAAACATTCTTAAATGGTTTTCGAGAGCATCCCTCACCAGCTTTCCTAGCAACTTAATTAGCACACAGGTTATACTGACTGGTCTGTAGTTTACAAGGTGCTTGTCTCCCAGTCGGTCGACAAGGTGCAACTGGTAAGAGCCTTCTCAAACAGGTAACCTACGGTCCCACAAATTTCATTTGACATTTCATATAACAATTTTGGATGAATGGCATCAACACCAGCGGCTTTGGTAGGGTTCAGTTCTCGCAGCAGTAAACGCAACTGGGCCTCTGACACGGTGATATCGGTCAACAAAGAGTCTGCCAGAACTTCCTCATCTAACTCGATAGTTGGTAAAGGAGACTTGAGAGTAAACCTTTTCGCGTACTTCTCGCTGAGAAGACAGGCCTTATCGTGGTCGGTAGGTGCAGTAACCCCATCAGGTTCGCGCAACATCGGGATGGATGGATGGATCCGCATGATCTCGTCTTCTGACGTAAGCGAAAAAATCACTTCAGATTGCTTGAAGCTGTGTTTGCTAATTCCAGTTCGTAACGAAACTTGCCATCCCTTAGGTCCTGCTTACACTTGTTCCGTGCCGCTCAATAACCGCAAGGCATCATTTGACAGAGTCGAAAAAAACTCCGCAAACACTTGCCCCGCCTGTTTAGCAGTTGACGTGCGCTTAGATCGAATCAACATGGCTTGGAGTTTGCTTTACTTCCACATGAAAGCGGAATGTGGGGGACACTTCAGGAAAAATGCCTTGAATTTCTCCCATATCGTCTGCATATCATCTGCGACCAAGATGGTGCAGGGTGGCAAGACAGCTTTGGATCGCATTGCCTTAAAATCAGCACGCCAGTTGTTTTGGCGTCTAGCCACGCATTTCTCTTGAACTCTATTGACAGCGCACTCGAAGGAAATGCAAGCGTAGTCACTAGCTCCAAGCGGCTGACCGTAAACTGTTACGAAATCAACTGATTTTGCGCAGATAAGATCAATAATAGATGGGGAATATCCATCCATAAACCTTGTTGGCTGATCTACAAGCTGATGTTGTTGTGGTGTCGCTGCATGTACGGCTAACCTGCTACTACCGTGCAGCTCACCGTTGCCGGAAATATGTTGTGCTTTCCGCTGACTTTACGGATAAGCTGTATGAATCTGCTATGCTGCCCCCACCCAATGCAACCCGCCACGAAATGAGAACGCCAAGACCAGTCGGACCGGGGGATTCGGATTCTATTGTCTGAGAGCATGGCGCAATAAATATGTGGCAGGAAACCACTAACAACAAAATTAGAGTTGTTAATTACTATTAATTAACACAAATCAAACGGTTCAAGTCAATGGTCTAACTTGCCGTTGATTCCACATACATTCGCACTTTTATCTCTACTCGAGTTCGATCTCTAATTGTAGATCGATCCACTGTTGCGCCACGCTTCTCGGTTTCTGCACTGGCTTTCCGTAACACCTCACGTAAAATGACGCGCGACTTCCATCATGGGTCCAAGTCTATTCTGATGATGTGTCTCTACACCCG
The DNA here is from genome assembly GCA_944474145.2 of Dicrocoelium dendriticum. Taxonomy (NCBI): domain Eukaryota; kingdom Metazoa; phylum Platyhelminthes; class Trematoda; order Plagiorchiida; family Dicrocoeliidae; genus Dicrocoelium; species Dicrocoelium dendriticum. Next base: position 4,651,604 of record OX104066.1, on the reverse strand, counting down.
ATCAGTGCATCACCGTGCCTGCAAGTCCGTTCCTTTTTGTGGCCACTGGTCAAAGTACATTAAGTCCCTCCTGGGTCCCAAACTGATTGGTTCACCGGGTGGAGAACTGTTCTGTCTAAGCGGTAAAGCTTCTGGTCAACCATTGGTATTACAAGACCTTTCCGAAAAACTGCCGTATACGTCTCCCAGGTGCTCAATGGCCACCGTTTTGGGGGCTGTTGGTTTGTGTATTTAAACAATTGCACAGTTGCAAACGCTTGTATTTCCTTTCGCTGGCAATTTCTGTCTAGCGTCAAAGGGCCTCTTGGTGCGCTTTGAACCTTGCGGAATGCGGCAATAATTCCAGTGGAGGGCTTTTTTTCGGCACTTGTTGATTCGCATTGTGGTCATCATTAGTTGTGTGGCGGATCTGGAGTTCAAATCCGGCATTTGAATTTTCAACCTTTTTGGTGTCTACTCCGGAGTCGAGCTGCTCTGATATGAGTTCTGGTACCAGTACACAATCTTCTCGAATGCTTAACTCCTGTGTCAGTATCTCTGTCAATTGCCGACGTGATTCCTCAAACATTGACTGCTGGACCTGAAGGAGCATTTGCCTTTGCTCCGAAGAGATGGCTGTATACTGGAGTGACAGTGTTCGAGTGAAATTCTCGATCATACGCAGCTGTGAGGCCTCGAATTGTTGCTGCTTTTGAAGCAAAATAGCTTTCAGCTGTTCTGCTGTGATAGCCACCTTGAATCATTTTACCACCTCTGTCGCCAGATAACAACAAACAACAACAGCAGTACATCGCTGCCATACAACCACGATGATTTATGAAATATAGAGTAATACGTGGGAGAGAAGGGGGACTTACCTGAAAACCTTAATGCCCTAAGCAAACATTCAGAGTCAAGGCGCTTACACCTTGTGTAGACAACATACCGTCACAAACAGCTGGCTATCGTGCAAAGATAAGGCGGCATCAAAGAGAGCTTCCTTGCGGCTTTCACTGCCCCGCGTCATAATCAGCCATTACCCCGCAGATAACACAGCACCAAACACACTTTAAACAGGCAGTCCGATTAGGAGACGGCAGCAGACGCGCCACTGGTGTCTACTGCGAGCCATGTCCTGTAAAGTCTCGTGCCAAGCACAAGGCGAGTCATGTGGACTCCAGCCCGGAAGGCGAGACGGACTAACGGCACCCAGTTTGGTCGTCAGTGACTTCATTTCCCGCTGCCAAGTCAACTTTGTCCATCTCGAGCTTTGCGCCATCCTACACCTGGTAGACTGAACAAGGCCCTCCTAGGTAAGCGGTGACCAGACATGTCCGAGCCAGTGCAACTTATTCAGTGCTATCTGTTGTCCTAGGGAGCTAGCATGTTTATCACTACCTCGTACTCGCCTACTCACATCATCGTTGCGGACACGCTGGTGCCATCCGACAACAGCAATGCTTCGCAGACAATGGTGATCAAAGACTTGAAGGCGCCTCAGATCTTCAGATCAATCTGTCGCCAGAGATGTATGGGGGGTTTGGAGCATCAGATCCACGAGCTCTGCAGCTATGCCTGTAGTCGCCGTCTCGTAGGAGAGTTTGCGCCAATCTATCTCTGGGCTTCTACGGCCCTATCCATTGAGTGGAATTTAGATGGCTTGATGACACTTAAACTCGAGTTTAGGTAGAGTGCAACTCCACCACCACGACGGTCGCAGGGGCGATCCGACCTCAATAGTGCGGAGTCAGGTGGGAATATTTCACTGTCCATGAATTCCGCAGGCAGCTACGTTGCAGTGAAACCGAGGACGTCTGGGTGACGGTGGTCCACAAGAGCGCCAACTTCGCACAACTCTACGCAGGCTACGCACGTTGATGAGTACTATATTAAGGGTTTTACTATGGTGAGTCCGGGATCCTGCGCCACCAGAATGGGCTCTGGCATGACCGAAGTGGCACACCACCCGAAAACTCATCAGCCGCAGACCGCTTTCTCCCGCCGGGTGACGTGTCTTAAGGTCTTGGATGGCTGCTTTTAGTCTTTCCCTATCCGCTAGAGTATGGTCCGACTGTACGTTGACTCCAGAACCTTTTAGTTTACAAGCAAACCGCGTAAGTGCTTGTCGTTGAATACATCTGGTACTAACGCTGTTGAACAGAAACGGAACGCACGTGTTTGACGGTATCGCGTTCACAAGACACCTCTTAGGTGTGGAGCTGCTCCCAGGCGAACGACTTCTTGATTTGGAATATACTGACGATATTGCCCTTATCTGTGATAGCTCCCAAGCGTGACAAGCGGCACTGGCTGGCTGGCTGTCAACCGTTTCTGGTTATGCTTTACACCCACAAAATGCAAAACTTTCCTCGAAGATTAGCAACGACCGCCTTCTGCGCTGACACTTGGTGGGGATCATCTAGGAGTTGTGCAAAACTTCAGCTGCTTGGAAGCTATCAGCGCCCTTGGGATCGGAGACGAGCTTACAAACCGCATAGCAAAAGCTCGAGGTGCTTTTGCTAACCTTTGGAGCCGGCGCGACGTCACTCTCGCCCTAAATGATAGAGTGTACAATGCAGGTGTCCGTACAACTCCTTTGTGGCTGTGAATTCTGGCCCATTAGATCAACAAACATAAGGATGCTAGTCACGTTCGACAACCGGTGCCTTCGCATTTTGACTCATATCTGATGGGAACACTGCGTGAGCAACGAGCGTGTTCGACGCCTTGTTTGTGGCCCAGGAAGAGAAAATGAACCGCTCAGCACCGTCATTCTACACGCCAGCTTCCGATGGCCGGGCAACGTGTTGCACATGCCAACCTACCGACTCCTGCGCCGTGCGTTTGTTGCGCGCCGAGGGAGTGGGTGGAAGAAGGGGGTGGTCAAGCGATTACTTGTTCGAGAGCAATGAAGGCCTTTACTTCAACGTTGGGCTCGGTTGGCACATCTCGGTTCCCTGGTTGGAGTCCGGAAGACAATGAACACGTTCGGCTGGATACGACTGCTGACATGCTTAGGAGCCGACTTCAGTGGTGTTCGTGTTGTGGGTTTCTTTGTCCATCCCTATCCCTCAGTCTCCCCCCTACAACCGCGACCTCCTTTCTTAGCATAATATAAATTTTGCATAATAAATTTTCTTGCTGCATAGTAGCCGGAACGACGCCCATCCATTATTTGTAGCTCAGCTAGCGTGCACCTGTTGTACCTTTTATATACTGTGACAGTAGCTGAAGTGTTTTCTCCCTCTAGCTAAGGTGTGTACTGATGGCATAATGACAGTGCTATTCCATTGCACTCAAAAAATAATAGCGGCCCTCGTTTTGTCATACTACAACGCGGTGTTTCTATTTTGTTCACTGGATTTAATGTCTGTCTCCTGTCCTTACCATCTATTAAACAGCCGTTCTGTAGTTACAAATCTTGATCTTTTTTGCTGCCTTTCGGGCTCAAGATAGCTCGATGGTTTTGTGGAGAGGGAGAATCACTGTAAGCGCAACATTATTCCACTCCGACTGCATATATTAAAACTTACTTTCCGGAGTCATTCTTTATACCATATGCACGTTAGCTGCAGGTGGAAAATACCTCTGCTATCGTACCGCAATACAAAAGAAAAGAAAAATGCAAGAAGCACGCCGGATGAGTTACCAATAACGGATGGACATCGTTCCGGAGAGCTAACAACCGGCTATTGTGTCGCAAACTAGGAGATATTGTGCCTAATAACTGATGTCGTAGTTGGAATGGGAGGCTAAGAGGGAAGGGGCGAAACAAAGAAATTCACAACACCAACGCCATTGAGGTCGGCTGCTAGCTATGTTAACAAATGTATCCAATCAAACGTGTTCATCGTCCTTTGGTCCCCAACCATGGAGCCGAGAGGCGCCAACCGAGGCCAACTTCGAAGTAAGGACCTTCATTCCTCTTGACTAAGTCATTGCTTGATCACCCATCCTTCCATCCGCACCCCTGCTCGAAAACAACGCACGTCGCGCAAGTCGGTGAGTTGGCATGCGCAACACGTGGCCCGACCATCGGAGCCTGGTGCGTGAAATAACGCTACTGAGCGGTTCGCTTTTTCTTTCTGCACCAAAAACAGTGCATCGAACACGTTCATTGCTTACACCGTGTTCCCACCATATATGAGCCAAACTGCGAAGGCACCGGTGGTCAAATGTAACTAGCCCCTTTATGTCGACTGATCTAATGGACCAGCTTTCACAGCCGTACAGTAGAGTCGAACATACGGCTGCATTGTACACTCTGCCCTTTAGAAAAAGACTGACCTTGCGCCGGAGCCACAGGTGGCGGAGGTTAGCAACCGCGTCACATGTTTTTGCTTTACAGCTAGGGACGTCATCTTAACTTTCAGCGGTGCTGATACAACTACCTAGGTAGTTGAACTTTCGAACGATCCCCACCAAAGGTCAGCTCATGAAGTGGTCCATGCTAATCTCGGAGGAAAGCTTTGCACTTTGAGGGTGCAAAGCATAGCCGGAAACGGTTGACAGTCAGCACTAATCTGTCCAGTGCCACTTGGCACGCTTGGGAGCTCTCACAAATGAGAGCAATATCGTCAAGATATTCCAAGCCAAGAACTCGTTCGCCTGGGAGCAACTCCACACCTCAGTTGTGTTCTATGAATGCGATGTCCATGACTTCGTCAATAGCGAAGTTAAAGAGGAATGGTATCCGGGGAAAGGTAAAAACACAAAGGAAAGCCATTATTTCAATAATTACTCGAGGATCTTCGATCATGCATTGATTTCGAAGATTCCGGAACCTTCCATACCTTCACCTGATTGTCAGCGTACGGAGTTTTTGGCAGGGTGGCTGCTAATTTTACCAGTTGATCTTCGTTTTCTAGAAGTCGGTCGTTGAACCCTCTATATATTAGGCGTAGGTCTGGCATAGTTGTACAGCGTTCTGGCGGCTTTTTTGTTAACACGTTTTTCGTGGTGAAGGTCGCTGGCCTTTTGCTTTTTCTTCGGCTGGGCTAAACTTTTTGGGCGTTTTATTCGGAATCGCGAGAAAAAGTGAAGATCTAACAATGGCGACGGACAAGCACGGAGATGTTACAAACTTTTCCGCCGAACATTTTCAAAGCTACTCCAGCAACAATCCCAGATGGAAGTACAAATGAAAGTGATTTAAAGTTTGACGCAGTGCTTGAACGTACAGTCAAACGGAGCAGCTACACGGGACACGCAGGCTGTTTCACTTTATCTTCTTACGAATTCAGTCACTGAATTTCATTATGACGCTGATTCTGAATGCACTTTCGAGACGCGGTTCAAACGCTGCGTGGACATGTTCCGGACGGATTTCAGTCGTCAAGATGATTCATGGAAAATGCGTTTTTTTGCTCCGTAAGCTCAGTACTGATGAACATTCAAGATTCCTTGACCACATCTTACCCAAAGAGCCGAAGGACATCACTTTCAACGAAGCAGCGACAACACTCAAAGAAATTTTTGGTGAATCGACATCTTTGTTTAGCATTCGCTATCAATGTCTAAAAATTTTTAAGCGTGATACAGACGATTATGGGGCACTAGAAGCCATGGGTAACCGTGAATGTGAACGTTTCAAGTTACGCTGTTTGACGGATGACTAATTTAAGTTTCTCATATTTGTCAGTGCCTTACAGCCTCCACGCGACGCGGAAACCCGCATTCGGCTCCTTACTAAATTGGATCAAGATCCAGATTTGACATTGAAGTCTCTTGTAGGCGAATGCAAATGGTTGGTTACCTTGAAACACGACACCGCTATGATTGAGCAGAGTTGCCCCACCATTGCCGATACTGTTCATGCTGTGCAAAAAGCGAGAGAGGCTGACGCCGAACAAGCCGTCTACACCTTGTTGCTCATGTGGTGAATGGCGTTTCGCATGATACTGTCCATTCAAGCGTCATTTGTGATAAGTGCCATAAACGCGGCCACAAGGAGGACTTTTGCCATCAGTCCCGGTCAAGAAACGTGAAACAGTCCTACCGAAGGAAGAACTTCAGGAAGCTAGACGCGGAATCACTACATGTGACTGCCACTTTTCACAGTGGTTCTAAAACATGCCGCCGATTTATCACTGTGCTCATCAACGGAATCCCAACCAGGTTGCAGTTCGATACGGCATCAGATATAACGATCATTTCCAAGAACACTTGGGAGCATATAAAGAGGCCGAAGTGGGTTAATTCCAACAAAGTCGTCCACAACGCATCCGGTGGAGTGCTGAGGCTGGTCGGAGAAATAAATTGCAAAATGGCATTCAGCGGACTGGAACAGGCCGAAACCTGCTACTTGTCTGACCGACAAAATTTGAACCTCCTTGGACTTGGCTGCATTGAAAAGTTACAACTGTTTGATGTTCCAATAAGTCGGATTTGCAATAGAGTCCAAACCAATCCAGTCCATGCACCATTGTAGTTAGAAGACATGATGAGAAAGCTAAAGCAGTTTGCTGCCTTGTTTGAAGATGGTATTGGCCACTGCACTAAGTTCAAAGCAAAGTTGTGCCTTCGCGAAGGGACCAAACCGGTTTTCAGAACAAAATGTCCGGTACCGTATGCAGCCATGGCGGCAGTTGGCCATGAGCTCAACCGACTGGAACGAGCCGGTGTCATCACACCAGTGAACTACTCTTCATGGACTGTGCCGATTGTTGCTGTGAGAAAGCCGAACGGTAAGGTGCGTGTCTGCGCCGATTTTTCGACTGGCCTGAATGCCGCATTAGACGACCATCCATACCCCCTTTCGATACAAGAGGATGTCTTTGTCAAGCTGAATGGTGGGAAGTGTTTCGCCAAGCTCGACTTGTCCGATGCCTACCTCCATGTCGAGATTGATGAAAGCTCGCACACACACACACACACACACGCACACACACACACACACACACACACACACAATAAACGTTAGCTAGAGGTGGGAAACACTTTAGCTACTGTGCCGCAATACATAAAAGAAAAGAAGGAAATACAATGCTACAGGTGCAAGCGAGTTGAGCTACCGGTAACGGATGGGCATCGTTCCGGTAAGCTATCTGCCGGCTACTATAAAGCAAAAAAGTACTTTTCTATGCAAAATTATAAGATGCTAAATAATGAGGCCGTGGTTGGAGTAGGAGGCTAAAAGGGATGGGGTGGGACAAAGTAACTTACAGCACGAACGCCATTGAGGTCGGCTCCTAGCCATATCAACAAGTGTATCCAGCCGGATGTGTTCATCGTCCTTCGGACCCCAACCAGGGGGCCGAGACGCTCCAACTGAGGCCAGCTTCGCAATGAGGGCCTTCATTCATCGCTTGGCCACGTCTCGTCTTCTTCCATCTACACCCCCGGCGCGCAAACAACGCACGTCGTGGGAGTTGGTGGGCTGGCAGGCATAACACGGCCCGACCATCGGAGCCTGGTGCGTGAAATAACGGTGCTGAGTGGTTCATTTCCTTTTCCTGTGCCGTACCAAAGGCGTCGAACACGCTCGTTGCTCACGCGGTGTTCCCACCAGATGTGGGCTAAATTGCGAAGGCACCGGTGGTCGAATGTAACTAGCCCCTTTATGTCGACTGATCTAAGGGGCCAGATTTCACAACCGTACAGTAGAGTCGAACATACGGCTGCATTGTACACTCTAACTTTTAGAAAGTGAGTGACCTTACGCCGGAGCCACAGGGGGCGGAGGTTGGCAAACGCGTCACATGTTTTTGCTTTACGGCTAGTAACGTCGTCTTATCTTTCAGCGGTGCTGATACAACTACCTAGGTAGTTGAACTTTCGAACGACTTCTAGCTGATCCCCACCAAAGGTCAGCTCATGAAGCGGTCCATGCCAATGTCGGAGGAAAGCTTTGCACTTTGAGGGTGCAAAGCATAGCCGGAAAAGGTTGACTGTCAGCACTAATCTGTCCAGTGCCGCTTGGCACGCTTGGGAGCTCTCACAAATGAGGGTAATATCGTCAAGATATTCCAAGCCAAGAACTCGTTCGCCTGGGAGCAACTCCACATCTCAGTTGTGTTCTATGAATGCGATGTCCATGACTTCGTAAATAGCGGAGTCGCGGAGGAAAGGTGACAGCCGGCATCTTTGTCTCACACCGCTGGAGATATTAAATTGCAGCGACAGCTTGCTTTAAGCCCTCACTCCACCTGAGCTACGCGCGTATAAAGCTCGGATAATATTTGCATATTTTTTAGCTACACCTTTTCTAAGTAGACAGTCCCAAAGTGCATGTCTATCCACCGAATCGAATGCATCTTTGATATCGAGGCATACGACAACGGCGGGCCGCCAGTATGTGTGACGGTGCTCTAACAGCTGACGAAAAGTGAAGATGTGGTCAATGCAGGCACGACCTCGACGAAACGCGGCTTGCTTTTTACGAATATGACTTTTACGGGTGCCGGTCAGTCCGTGCAGAATGACTAGCAAGCAATTTGGAGGCGATGGAAATCAAACTGATCCCCCTATGGTTGCCGCATTCCGATCGTGAGCCTCCCTTGAAAATTGGGACTATAACGGAGCGGCTCCAGTCGGTTGGGACAGTTTCTTGCTCTCACAGTCTTACTAGTAACTCGTATACATCATCCACAAGAGCAGGTCCCCGTATTTGAAGAAGGCTGGAGGTTGATCATCTAGTCCCGCGCCTTTATTTAACTTCAACAGTGCGATCTCCTGTTCGCCTTATGAGCGAGAGCGTGGATCCAAAAGGACAGCCCAGGGGCGGGGCGATCAGTGGCCGGTGAGAAATCTAACAATTCCGACCGATTAAATTGCCCTTCAAAGTGCTCAGCCCAACGCTCCAAGCGCTTTGACAAGTTGTGGATAGGCTGTCCACTCTCGTCACGTATAGTTACACTAACCCAAGATCTGCTGCCCGTTTCCCGTATCAGCCGGAATAACTTTCGATGGTTACCAAGGGCAGCGGCCATTTCCATCTCTGATGCACGATGAGACCACCAGGATTCGCGGTCTCTCTTCAGGCTAGCACGGAGTTTTGCTCGGAGCTCTTTGCGAGTTTCATTGTGTTCGCTTCCAGCCGGAATATGCCGGCGAGCATCTATAAGTTCCAGAGACTGCGAAGAGACCCAATGTACATGTTGGCGATTAGACTTACCATATAAGGATTTTCCTGCTGCTAGTAAGGACTGGTGAATATGAGACCGGTGAGCTTCAACTGCATCCAGTGAGCGCTTACTCAACTCGCATGACAGCGTACTTTGATAGGCATTCAGAACAGCTGGTTTTGCCAGTTGACTGGTCTCAATGCGATCACAACGTCGTCTTGGGCGTTTGCCAAAACACATACGCAGGTCATCACATACAAGTGCATGGTCGGTGTCCACACCTGTGCTCGAAATCGAGCGACAGTTCTGGATGCCGCCTCTCCATCGGTAACTTATCGCAGTGTGATCGATTTGCATCCATAGCTGATTCGAGCCAGGTGGGCGCCAAGTCACCCTCCGGCGGGTGCTGTGTCGGAAATTAGTGCTCGCAAGTAATAAGCAGGCATCTTCACACAAATGAAGTAACCGCTCACCGTTATCTTTACGGGAGCCTACAGCATGTTGGCCGCCCAGTTGCAATTCATCAGTGGATAATTTTCCAACTTGTGCGTTCAGATCCCCAGCCAGCACAATAGTGTCCGAGCTTCTTCAGTGGCAAAGGAGTTCCTTCAATTGGCGATAGAACTCGTCTTTTACCGAATCGTCGCTAGAGTGTGGTTTCATAAACAGCGATGACGAATAGACGCCTTTTAGTCCCGCGCGACTTCGAAGCTTTGAACGAGCCAGCCAATCGGACCGCACACATCTGGCTACTGATTGGAATCCAATCAACCAGAGCAGCTTCAGCCCGGGGACTCAGGGCGATACCAACACTGGCTTGGCCGGTGCTCGAAGCTGCATCGTCACCGGATAGGCGCAATGAGAAAGTGCTGCTGGTGTCACCTGAAGGGGATCGCAGCGTGAGCGCAGAGCTTGAGTGTTGCGGGCGGGTCTCCGATAAGCAGCAGCTATCGATCAAGAGGGTCTCTAATGTTCGGGCAAGTGCTGCCTGTTGACCGATCTGAAGCAATGTGCGTACATTGAGGCATGCCAATCTGAAGGATGATCGAGGGCACCAAATGGAATTCGACGAACTGGGCTTGGCCGCTTGGTTGGACATGGACTTGACGACAGGACAGGAATGACACTACGCGTTCATATATGAGTTGAAACTAGAAGGTAAAGGCCTAGCACAGCAAGGTGGGGGCGGGCCAAGAGTTGGGGGGTTGAAAACAGGGGGGATAAAAGTGAAGCTGGAACGGGACGGTAAGAGAGAAAAGCGTAAGAAGGGAAATAAGAAGATGGGAAAGCTTGAGTAGTAGCTTCTAAACCCCCATCCGCCCTGCTCGATACAGCAGATAAGGCACCGTTGATTATCCTCTGCGGTGGCCAGAGCATCAAGAAACTGTTTGAAGAGAAATTTGTATTACGTGGGCAGGATACTGTCAGATTGCCTAGGCCTAGACAGGAGAACGATTAGGGTTCTCAACCAAAGCCTTTGGTTCAGAAACCTGACCGCAAGGCAGTGGGTTTGACGTTGGGCTACAAGGAGTCCGTTTTAAGGAATAAGGAGCCGCCTCTTTCCAACCCCCAACCTGGAGGATCAGGTGACTGAGTTTGTCTGGCCTCTAACCATTGATCAATCTGGTATGAATGGCTCTGAAGGTGCAAAAATGCACCACCCAGCATAGCTCAATGGATCATTGAGACACACAAACCATCTCACCACGATAAGGTCCAGCCTCATTGTGATGGGATGAAGACTCGAGAGAAATGCTGACCATCAACACCCATCTTAGCTTGTACCAGTACAATCGCCTCTCTTTTGGAGTGAAAACAGCACAAGCCATCTTCCGGCAGCTTGTGGACACCATGCTCGCGGGAGTTTCTGGAGCCGCGACGTACCTGGATGATAACATTTTGATGGATTGGACGGTAAAAGAACTAGTTGAGCGGCTCGCTGAAGTACTTGAACGCATCCAATCATATGTTTTCCGTATCCGTGAAGACAAGTGTATGTTTTGTACACCAACCATCAAGTTCCTCGGCTTCATTTTCGCAAAAGACGGTCGTCGCCCTGATCCAGAAAATATCCGAGCTATTCAAAAGATGCCCTCGCCTGCGGACTTGCAATCGCTGCGTTCATGCTGTGGCCTAATCACACATTACAGCGCTTTTCTGCCCGAACTGCATCGCCTGCGTGCCCCGCTGAACAAGTTGCTAAGCAAGGACCAAACCTGGAATTGGACACCAGAATGCCAGACTGCATTCGAGCGGGTCAAATCATTGCTGGCTTCAGACCTACTCCTGACTCACTTTGACCCGTTCCGAGAAATCGTACTTGTCACAGACGCATCGAGTCTAGGGATCGGTACCGTAATTTCCCATACGTTCTCAGATGGATCTCAGAAGACGATCGCACTCCGCCAGGACGCTGAGGAAAGCCGAAAGAAACTACAGTCAGATCGAGAAGGAGGCATTGGCCATAGTGTTTGCTGTGAAGCAATTTCATAAGATGCTGTATGGTCGCCGCTTCAAGCTCTTGACAGATCACAAGCGGTTGCTGGCCATTTTTGGCTCGAAGAAGAGAATTCTTGTCTAGACAGCCAATCGACTCCAACGGTGGGCACTCACCTTACTGGACTATGATTTTGAAATCCGTTATCAGTCAACGGTTTCGATGGGCCAAGCAGATGCGTTGTCACGCCTCATTGATTCCCAGCAGCAAGAACACGAGGACACAATCATTGCTTCAGTTGAGATCGAACCTGATGTCAAATCCCTAGTGGTCTGCCAGTTACGGCCGAAGCTGTGCGGGTCAAGATCCAATCCTGAAGAAGGTTGCACACTTCCACAGAACCAGCTGGCCACGTCCGTGTTTATGTGCCGAAATTCAGCAATTCTATCAGCGAAGACATTTGCTATCCATTTTGAACTATTGCGTCATGTTATCAGAGAGAGTAGTCATTCCGCAGGCGTTGCAAGAAAGAGTGCTGCGTCAGTTCTATGCAGGACATCCGGGGCTCAACCGAATGAAAGCGCTTGCTCGAAGTTGTGTTGGTTGTTTATGGACAGACAGCTAGAGCAGCTAGCTAAAAGTTGTAGCAACTGCGCTACCGCTTCAAGTGCACCGCCGAAGACTGAACTTCACTCGTGGCCCGAACCAACGAAACCTTGGAGCAGTGTTCATGTCGACTTTGCAGGACCAATCAGTGGCCGGAACTTTCTCCTAGTGATCGAAGCTTACAGAAAGTAGTCCGAAGTGTCCCACATGAGCAGCACAAAAACCAGCGCAACAGTCTCGAGGTTGCGGCAAATCTTCAGCGGGTTCGGCTCCCCTGAAACATAGGTAACGGACAATGGAGCACAGTTTACTTCGGCCACATTCACGGGGTACTGCATCGCTGCGCCATCAAACACGTGCGGGCTCCACCATTCCACCCACACTTGAACGGCCAGACGGAGAGATCTGTGGATACATTCAAACGCGCTCTCCTTAAATCAAGGAGGGAGGGAGACATAGAGGAGGTGATCGACCGATTCCTTTTTCTGTACCGATCTACACAAAATCCACAAACGCCGGGTGGAATATCACCAGTAGAAGCAATGATGAAGAGAACGCTTCGCATGCCATTTGATGCCGTTCGGGCGTCTTCAGAGCACACAGCTGGTGAAACGAACCTCAAGATGGAACGTGACTTCAATCGGTGGTATGGCGCTACGCGTTTAAACCGGGTCAGCCAGTACTGGTACTTGGTTACTTGGAAGGACACGCAAAATGGATGCCAGGCATGATCCAGAGCAAGCGCGGGAACGTCATTTACAACGCGCTGGTTGGAACGCACGTATGGGTACGTCATGCAAACCAACTGCGACCAACGCTGTGTCAGCCACAAACAACAGCATCTGCTGAGCTTCCATTTGACCTGTTGACGGACAGCTTCAACTTGCCTAAAAAGCCCGTGGAAGAACCCTGTCATCAGACGAATGATACCAGACCTCAGAGCACGGAACTTGAATCCAGAACACTACAGCCAAGGCGATGACCGATAGGCCTAGAACACCTTCCAGGAGACTTCAGGTCAATCGCAGTCTAGCATCATACACCGTGGCAGCCGTTTCAGGAGGAAAGTATCTGGAAAAAGGTAAAAACATAAAAGAACATCATTATTTTAGCAATTAATCGATTATCTTCGATCATGCATTAATTTCAAAGATCCCGGGACCTTCCATTCCTTCACATGATTGCCAGCATTCGGCGTTTTGGCAGGGAGGCCGCTAATTTTACCAGTTACTCTACGTTTTCTAGAAGCCGAACGTCATTGAGTCACTTATCTGTTTGGCTTAGGTCTTTCGTAGTTGTACAGCGTTTTGGCGGCGTTTTTGTCAACACGTGTTTCGCAATCAAGGTCGTTGGACTTTTGATTTTTCTTCGGCTGGGCTAGAATTTTTGCGGAAAAACTTTTGGGTCTTTTATTCGGAATAGCGAGAAAACCTGTGGATCTAACAAAAGTTGATACGGGTATCCTTGTTTTTCGCCGCTGGAGATATTGTAGGGTGGTGACAACTTGTCCGAACTCATCACTCTGCCTGAGCTACGCGCGTAAAGCGCTCGCATAATATTTACATATTTCTCGGGTACACGTTTTCTGTGTAGACAGTCCCAAAGTGCGCGTCGATCCAACGCATCGAAGGCAATTGTAATGTCACCGAACGCGACAACGGTGCGCCGCCAGTATATGTGACGGTGCTCCAACAACACGCATTGTGAATGTGTGGTTGATGCATCTCCGACCTCGACGAAACCCGGCTTGCTCCTCACTTATCTTGCTTTCACGAGCGCCAGTCAGTTTGTGAAGGGTTACAGAGGCAAACAATTTGAAGACGATGGGGATCAGACTGATTCTTCAATGGTTGCCGCATTTTGATCTGGAGCCTCCTTCGAAGATCGCGATAATAACGAAGCGACTCCAGTCTGTTGGGACAGTTTCCTTCTTCCATAATTTGACTAGTAATTCGTGTAAATCATGCACAAGAGCAGGGCCCCCGAATTTGAGAAGCGCTGAACGAAGCTCATCTGTTCCCGCGTCTTTATTCAACGTCAGCAGTCTGATCTCGTTCGACTTCTGAGCAAAAGGACTATCTAAAGGGAGTAGGGCGATCACTGGTCGGCGAGGAACGTAACAATTCCGGCCGATCAAATTACTTTTCAACTTGCTCAACCTATCGCTCCAAGCGTTTTGACTAGTGTCGGCCGGTGGGCGTGTGGTACGCGCATCTGGTTTGCACCATAAGGTCACCGGTTCGAATCGGCGTAGGGGCGGGCATCCTCGCGGTATATACCCAGCCCACGCGCGACTGCTGGTGGTCGCGTAGCAGCGAAACGCCGTTACGGCATACAGCTGGCGATTTATTTTATTATTTTTATTTTGACAAGTTGTGGATAGGTTGTCCACTCTCATATATTGTTTGACTATCATAAATAGTTCCCGGAGTATTGCTTTACATTCAGATAGCCTATCATAAGTTTAATAGTTCTAAAGGTTTTTGTTGCCTCATTTGATCGCGCTTTTGCCTATCTTTGAAGAGCATCAGCATGTTTTTTATATCGCTATTTCCTTTGTGTGTATATGCTTTTAAAGCAACCAGTTTTTCCTCACCGCAGTACCCGGTAGCCCGACATCAGTCTCTTGGTTTTCTTGGCCAAGTTCAGTTCTGATGAATTGTATCGACGTGGTCTGCACGTTTGCTTTGCAACCATAAGGTCACCGGTTCGAATCCGCGTAGGGGTTGGCGTCCTCGCGGTATACTCAGCCCGCGCGCGACTGGAGGTGGTCGCGCGGCAGCGAAACGCCGTTACGGCGTATAGCTGACACATTATTTTTATTTATATTATTACTCTAGGAACCGGTGCGTACTGGTTGTCCGGAGCTAGAATATGTCGTGTAGCTCTCCAAGCATCAAATTGAGGACTTATTCATTACTCCATTATACACATTAGTTAGAGGTGAAAAACACCAACTATTGTGCTGCAATAGGCACGCCAGTTTAGCCATCAGTAACGGATGGGTATGGTTCCGGAAAGCTACCAGCCGGCATTGTGTCGCAGAAAAAAAATTATGTAAACTTTATACTATGCCAGGAAATGCGATCGTGGTTAAAGGGGGAGAGACAAGGAAACCCACAACACAATGAGGACTAGTTGCCCATACGAATGAACAGTCATTTTTTTACTGTTTCCCAATTTGAATCACTTCTATTATAGCGTAGTTTCACTGGTTGCTGGCCACTCGCTTGAATTCATTATTACCTCCGTAGCTAGAATCCACAACTCAAGCGGTTATTCAACTGCTTCTATCTTATCTCCCAGTTGGGGGTTGCAGGCGTCCAGAGATACTGAAGCAATAACCACGGGTCAACCCTGGATAGACATTTTGCTCTGCTCTACGGTTGAATCCTCGCTTGTTAATTAAATTCTCATAGACAGCCGTTTATGTATAGCATGTTTGACGGTCGGTATGCAGAGCAACACTAGGTACTGTTTGATCGCAGCTGCCATTTATGCTACAATTGATTATATCCATCACTCCAGCAATGACGCTCCCACCGCCAACTGTGACAGTAGTATGCAGGGTTATGAGTGCGCAAATAATTTCTCCACGTGACTCAGCTACTTATTTAGATGGAAAGTGCTTACTTAATTCTGAACATGCAAATGCTTCTCCAAGCAACGATTATCTCTAGGCAGCACTGCCTTATAGTGCAATGAACGCCTATGAACTACTTGATATCCTTTGGCCGCGGACGAGCGGTAAACCGAAGTGTGCCACGACATTGTATCCTTTCCTTTGGAACGGTTCCACCTTGTATTTTCGGGTCACTGCCTTGACTCTGGTAGTGCATTGGTTCCTTTCCGCTTTTTATTTTTTAATAAAAGCTCAGCAGTTAGATTTATTAGACCCCCTGCATACTACGCTTTCGTCAATCATTCTATGGACACCGAATTTCATTGGAACGTGATTTCTGCTATAATGCATGATATAGAGTCAATGAGGTCACTAGAATCCACAAGAATAATCTACTGATAACACGACGCACTTTGACATGAATACAATACACCGGCAAACCGCACCAACGCTTCACTACCACGCGACCACTACCGGTCGCGATTAGGCTGGATCTACGGCTAGATCAATTGTATCTGCGCGAGTAGACAGATTACCAAGTGCGAGCTAAACCGGAGCCTGCGTTCTGACGAGAAAACTTAGTGAACTCATGGCGACTTACTTCAACTAATCCTCCTCGCTGTTTCCAGAATTTCGTCTATCAATTGTACGGCAACAATCTCCTAATTGTCGATGGAGTATCCCACATAGACCATTTAGCAAAACGTTCTCAGGATGACTTCATGTGTTCGAACCCACATACAATGTAGTGAGATGGCGAGTCTCCAACAACTAGGTTATGGCACCAGCATGTGTTTGTCTCTCAGCTTTAGCGTTGCAGAGTCTAGAGGAAAGTATATACGTTGTTAGCAATTTTCATTAGCTGTTAATTTCTTCCATTAATCAGTGTATACCCACTTGCTCAGTCCAGATTCAAACTTCCACTGGATGCTGTCTTTTCCTACTGTTTATCTGTACGTTTCCACCGATTTAACTCGAAGACCGTCAACAATTTACCTCTGATTATTGTGATTTCGAATAAGGCTGTTGCGTTCATTACCAGTGATTTGGTCATTCAGGGTTGTTATTCCTCTAGGTCAGAACAGTTTCTCAAGATTATAGTCGAGGTTGGTGCTGTTCGCGCTGATGGTGGCGGTCCTCGCCACTGGCTATATGTGGACTACAGCCCTTTTTGAGTGACAGCTTTCTGGTACATGCATGCATCCCACCCCATTTGGTGTGCGTGTCACGGGTGCCCTATATCACATACTATTAAGTTCAATTAGTCACCATCTTTCGGGCAATGAAGTGAAGTGAACCTAGTTGCCACAGGTGTGTTTAAACACAGCATTCTGCTGATTCTGTGATGTTTCATTAACCAAGACTCGATACAACCTTTATTTTTGTCAAACGCGTCACATCCAAGGGGCTGGAGACTATAGTCCTTTATTTTCTACAAATCGATATTGCTAGAATGCAAATACTCATGTAAATGCGTGAAGGACTCAAAATCGGCCTTTCTTGGCGAAATATCTTATTTCACTCTTTACCTTTACTTAGTTTCCGATAGCCCTCTTTAAATTTCCTCATGTCCCCACACTGGCTTCAGTTCCTTACTCCTCTATCCCCGCATGCTCCCTCTCACACACACTTGGATGGCCTCATTTCTTTGTTGTCTTCCCGGCGTTCAGGATTTGTAAGCATTTGACCGCCTCCATTTCGAACCATCTTAAAGCCCTGGGTAGTCTCTTGCTTAGTTTTGTCGATTTTTTCAACAATACAAAAGAGAGAAAGAGCAACTGATAAAGCTAAGTAATGTTTACTTGTTTGTTGTTTTTGTCCATATTCGTCTGTCCTTGATGAAAGCATAATCGAAATGTTATGTTATTCGTTCTTATTTGGCTCGGTTATCTTCGTTTTATTTTCATTTCACCCATTTTGCTCACGGTTTTATCCATTCTTGTGTGCTGTGTCTGGCGCAGTTCCTTCAAGATGAACAAAATCGTTTGTGTATCTATTGTGTGAACATTTTTTAAACTTCCTCTCGTTACTAATCGCGCATATGACTTCTCAGTTGCTCTGTTTTAAAGTGATTCTTTAAGTAGTGTTGGATTATTGAACCATCTAACGCCGACGTCCTAATCATTGCCACTACACTGGTTATAGTTAGTCTTTCTTCAAATGAATAAGGCGGAAATCAACAGTCCATTAACAGTGGTACTTCAGTTTACTGGTCCTCGCAAAGTGGTACTTCTTCAAGGAAGTTTGAAGAGCACTGTTCTGGGGAACTTACGGGACTGTCCCAACCTAGTACTTACCTGTGCACATTACCGTTTCAGTCACTGCTGCCATCTGACGTTTACAACGCTCCCCAGACAATAACCAAAGCCCAGAATGCACAAGATTCGCCGACCGAAAGGGCCAAATCTTAAGACTGTAGGCCACAACCAGGGAAATCTCTCTTTGATGCCACAGGTGTTGCAGGTTCAAGTTCTACTTTTCGCATACCTGAAGTAAATTTGGCGCCCACACAAACACACATCGTTGCTAAGGTAGCTGCCGCTATAATTGCTAAAACACTTTAGTTTGTCCTCGTCAGGTGTCATCAAATAGCTGGTGGTCATGCAAGAGCTGAGACCACTTCTGAGGATTTATAAGTAATAACCCAGCCTTCTCGTGGTCGTTCCGCAGCTGAAGCGTCGGTGTTGTTTCTGATTGTTTCTGATGCGTAAATTATGATGTCCTGTAATACAGATCAGCTGAAAGAACCTGTGGTAAATGCCCGCCGCTCTGATGTCATCCATTTTCTGAGCTCTTTTGGTTCGCTGGGCTTGCAATCTTGCTTGCAATCTCCGCCATTGCTCCGCATAATGACTCCTCCGATTGTATTCTGCTCGATGTCATAAGGGATCTTTTAAATTCAAATGAATTCGCATACCTTACGACTGATGGTGCAGCAAGCAGGTGCTCCCACGTCGTGCATATTGGCTGAGGTTCTATCCAGGAAAGCTCCTTGTCTTTCGTAAAATTGGGAGAGTTTGGTATGCATAGCATCCTGACATCTTTGCATGACTAAGGACTGAAATAACTTCCCAACTGTCAGCCGACGGAAATACTAGTTGCGCTTCCCAGTAGGTGTCATATTTAGTCATATCAGGGCATGATCAGAGTCAACACCTGTCCAAAACCGGGCGGCAGTCCAGAATGGGACTCCACTACCCAGCATGGTCTATTTGAGTTCGTTTCTGACTATCCATCGGAGCGCGTCAATTGGCCAATCTCGACAACCACTGTGCCTTACGGCCGTGCTGCAAAGAAACAGTCGATACTCAGCACACAGTTGCAACCATCGTTCTCCACTGTCCGTGTGCTATCCCTAAGCTTAACTCATACGTCTTATTGCGCGACGACCAGTGTGAGATGTAGCTTAAAGTTGCTAAATTCATTTGTCCGTGGATGCACGTTTGCTGGAATACTACTAGAGCGCTTAGACATAGATAGGAGAAGGATTAGGGTCTTAAACTTAAACCTTTAACTTAAAAGTTCGACTTCAAGGCATCGGGGAGATATTCACAATCTGGCCTTACAGATATAGGCGCCTGCCTATTTTCCAGCTTCCAACCTAAACGGCTAAGCCACTGATTTTGTATGATCTTTAACCATTGACCAATAATCAAGAAGTCCGGGGGCAGGACCCAGCATGGCTTCATTGGTCGAAGAGGTTCACAGACCTTTGCACCACGTTAAGGTCCATTTTGGCTCTGGGATCTCGACTACTTGCTATGTCATAGGTTGGCTAACTTTTCATCTAGCTTTACTCATTGTTCAGTAACATACGCCGATGTAAGCAGCCATGAGCACATAAAGTGGGACTTACCTTTTGTATTGTGTTGCAATTCATTCCCAAGCACTTACTGGCAGACATCAACATGATTCCCTCGATGCTCCCGCTAAGTATGGGCAGTGCTACACTGTCGACACCAGAGGCCTAGCGTTTCTTCATGTCTTCAACTCATCACGTCCACGTCTGCTCCGTTTGTTGATATCGGTCACCGGCCATCAGATCTTCTACAGTCTTGTATGCTACCATGCCAACTGAAACTGTAGGCAACGTGGTCTGTTTGCAACTAGGCTGCTTCATGAATGTGGACGCCAAGTGACAATGCCTCATCGAGTGTCTGAATTTAGCGCTTGCGAGAAATAGACCCTTGCTTTCGCACAAAGTGAGAAGTCTGGTCTTATTGTCAGAGCGGTTCCACATCCAGGCGATGCTCACATTGCAGGAAGCCGACTCGTGCGTTGAGATCTCTACGGTGGACAGCGACGTTTGATTTGACGGCTTTGCACAAAAACTGATGAAGCTGGTAATGATAATCGTCCTTGATCAATTCACAGCTGTAATCGGTTGGTGTATAGGCGGAAACCACGAATGGATTGCGTCTTGTAGGGTGGTGGCTACTGAAAAAAATGTGTCAGCTGTACGCCCTAACGGCGCTTCGCTGTCGCGCAACCACCGCCAGTCGCGCGCGGGCTGAGTATACCGCGAGGACGCCCACCCCTACGCGGATTCGAACCGGTGACCTTATGGTTGCAAAGCAAGCGTGCAGACCACTCGGCCAGCGGCCGACGTGGTGGCTACTAACCCTGCATGAACCATCAAGCTGAACTGATTATAGTCGACGATTAACCGAGAACCAATCCAAAAGTGCGGCTTCCGTTATGCAGCTGAATGCCACACCAACGCCAATTGAATGGGACAACGGCTTATGGCTGGTCAGACAAGCATATATAGTAGGTGGCTTCGTGCTTTTTCGAAGATGTCAACTTCGATATAGCGATTGGGTCCTACAACTATGCTCCGGAAAGATAGCAGATATCAATGGCTAGAGAATTCATATCACGCGCCAGACTAGCCTGTGTAACCTTATCTGCATAAGTGTTCGAACTTCGAAGGTTACCAATTGAAACGAGAATCGTGGCCAAAGGATAACATCTGGTCAAATCTTATGAGCAGTGGCGAAAGTGGTAACTGGATTAAACCGAGAGTACCAAGGATCAGCTACAGAATAATAGTTGGTATATTGTCAAGTTTGGTAAGAGACGGTAGAAACAGGAACGAGTACAACGAAATGACAATTTAATCTATGGTCTTTTCAGAGAGCGTGATACTACACGGCTGCCCAAATCAAAGTTAGATGTTGAGTTGGAGCACACCACCCGAGCCTTTGGCTCAACAACCTACACTCAAGACAGCTGGCGAATTCAAAAAATCACACTCACTGAATGCTGGTAAGCTATCTCCCGGTTCACTTCTGTTGTTTTTTGTCGGCTCGTGGCCTTGCAATCCTGAAGTCACGGGTTCAAGTTTGCGTAAGGGACCGGGCGACGCTCGCAGTATCCTCAGCCCACGCTTGACTGGTGGTTGTTGCGCGACAGTGGCATAATATGATACCAAGCATTGCATTGTTTGCTTATAAGCCTTTGTTTTGTATTCTATAATGTGTACTATCTCGCTTTTCCTATGTATTTTGTATTGCGGCACAGTAGCTGGTGTATTTCTCACTTTTAACTAACACGTAATGTTATAATGATTCGTAATCTGATATCTATTGCACGCTAAATCCGGTGTTTTTGGCCACCACCTTGCAGGTCTCCGCCACCACAGCTGTCGAACAACTCCATTCCTGATGACGAGGATAGTCCAGCTGATTCAGACCCCACCCGTGTCCGTGTGAAATCCTGTCTCGTTCACCGGTCATCCAATTCGGTTGGATCAAGATCGCCCGGCCTACGCGCAACTCGATCCACCGGATCATTTTCCGGTCTGCGCTTGCAACATTCCCTCACCCATTACGACCGCACCGGTTGCCTGAGTGATCCTCTTCCCGCTGCAGTGTTCAAGCAGTGTTGCTCTGTTGTGACCGGGTTCTCATCTCCTCCTGTCCCCTCATCCCCCAGGGCATCTTTTGGGCCTCATAGACGTCTTTCTCATTTGGAATCATTGGACAAGCGCTCTACGCAATCTCGCAGTCCACCTCCGTCCGTAAGCTCACCTTTTTCGTAACTGGCCTTTGTTTGCCTACGAGTTTAGAGAACGGAACTGAGAGACATTACCAAGTTGTACCCATTCGCTTGGTTTGTTTAGAGCCGATGTTTCCCCTCTACCAACTTTTTCCTTGCCGAGATGAGCAGAGTTCTAGAGCTACTCCTATGTATTCTGGGTTCACAATCCGTTCTGGTGCAGATGCAATCCAAATTCTCATTCAGTCTCAGTCCACACTGGAGAAAATATAAACTGAGAACTGAAACTACTCTTTCATGCATTACGAGTGCTCAAAACAAGAACTTCTTTTGCTCTCGGCCGGTGGCCGAAAGGATTGCACTTCTGTAATGCAATTCTTTTTCACTTGTTCGAATCCGCGTAGGGGCGGGCCTCCTCGCGGCATACTCGGCCCACGCGCGACCGGTGGTGGTTGCCTGGCATTGAAGCGTCGGTACAGTATGCCGGCGTACTGCTGATGACTTTCATTTTTGACTTCTTTTGGTCTACCGCATTACAAACTCCTCTGTATACCAGCTAGCTCATTTCCGTCAAGTAATCCTTGTTTGCAAATTAGCACCGGCTGTCAATCGTTTCGGGCTGTTTTGCACCCTCGAAGTGCAAAGCCCCTCTATAATATTGGCAGCGGTCATCATCATCAACAGCAGTACATCAGCCATTTGAACTGATGCTTCGCTGCCATACAACCATGAGGACCTATGAAATAAAGAATAAGAAGAGGGAGAGAAGGGGGACTTACCTGAAAACCTTAATGCCCTAAGCAAAGATTCAGGGTCAAGGCGCCTACACCTTGTGTAGACAACATACCGTCACAAACAGCTGGCTATCGTGCAAAGATAACGCGGCATCGGCGAGACAGCTTCCTTGCGGCTTTCACTGCCACGCGTCATAATCAGCCATTACCCCGCAGATAACTCAGCACCAAACACACTTTAAACTGGCAATCCGATTAGGAGACGGAAGAAGACGCGCCACTGGTGTCGGTTGCGAGCCATGTCCTGTAAAGTCTCGAGCCAAGCACAAGGCGAGTCACGTGAACTCCAGCCCGGAAGGCGAGACGGACCAACGGCACCCAGTTTGGTCGTCAGTGACTTCATTTGCCGTTGCCAAGTCAACTTATTGGCAGCGGTCCCCCCTGCAGTGACCCTTGGTGGAGATCAACTAGAACTCGTTCAAAAATTAAGATACGTGAACAGCTATGTCAGTTCATGTGGAACATAGGAAATGTGACAAACGACGATATAGAAAGTGGTATAGACGCTTTTGCTTGTTTTCACTAATTACGGCGCCGGCGCAACTTCGCTCTCATCCAGAAGCGTTGAGTCTGCAAAACAGCCGTTCGTCCGGCCCTCCTGCACGATTGCAAAATCTGGCCTATTAGAGTGACAGACCTAAAGGGACTTGTTGCGTCCGACTTCCGACGCCTTCGCAGTTTGAGTAGCATCTGGGGGAACACTGTGTGCTCGGCGTCTTGTTTATGGCGCCAGAAATGGTAGTGAACCGCTCAACACAACTATTTCACGCACTAGGCTCCGATGGCCTTGTGTTACGCACATCAGCACACTGACTCCCGCGACGTGCTTTGTTTGCGCGACCGGGATCTGGATAGAAGAAAAGGAGAATAGGCCAACCGAGTGGGCGTCTGTTTGTGTCTCCCGACTGCTGGGCTGGAGTCCGAGAGACGATGAACACCTTGACATAGTCAGGAGCCGACCTCAATGGCGTTTGTGTACTACGTTCTTTTGGCTCATGCAATCCTGCTTAGCCTACTCCTCCAACTGCGATCTCATTGCCGATGCATATTGGTATATAGGCATATTGCTTGTTTCTTTCTTGTACCTTTTACTATTTGTATTTTCTATTTTCGTATATCGTATTGCGGCACACTAGATGGGCGTTTCTCACCCATCGCTAATGTGTAAAACAATGTGGATGCTGATGAAACGATTCCCACCAATGTGTACAGTGCGCTTTCGCATCCAATTGCAGTGCAGCTATCTTGAAAAGTAGACCGACCGACTACTCCCATTAAGCTGCTCGGTTGTCTTGTGTGGTGTATCGTTCCACTCTGACAATAGTGTTGCTTCTCCTTGCGAATGCGGACTTTATAACCCGAAGCGTACAGCTCTCTCCGCCAATTATACAGCATACACACCAATTATTCCATAGGCGTTTGTACAACATCTGGTTATGACCTCTACAAATCTGTGTCGCCCGCATGCTGTAGATTTATCAATCGGTCAGTGGGTGTAGCCTTCATTCAATCAGATGTATAGAGGAATTGAGTCATTCATGAGAGAAACATCCTAATCCTAGTGTCTTCAAGAGATCCTCATACATATCCGGAAGTCGCGGAGTGGAGTTTACTAAATGAGAATAAACATTTTTACATCTTTCAGCGGTATGCAGTACCATAGATATATGTAGCCGATGCATTCACAGGTGACCTTCAAACTAGGGAAGATCGCTACGGTAGGCCGTCTTGGTCTCTGTATCATCACCATCGTCATCAGCGATGCCCCAGTAATGTGCACATATTCTTCGCTGATGTACGGTCATGGGAAACTAAAGAAATAGAGTGGATGAGAAGCGAGACGTAAGCGGAAAGCTTAAATGTGCTAATAAACCACCACTCATTGGTAAACTCCCTACATCTTGTCAACGACACACGGTCATAAAGGTCTGACAATCATGTAAAGCTGAAGCCGCATTAGTGAAGAGTTTCCTTGTGGCTTTCACTACCCTGCCTTACTCCATAGACGTGTTGCAAACAGGCAGCAAGGCTAGACTATGGCAGTAAACACGCTATCGTTGCGGCTTACGAGCCATACCGGTAGCCAAAGGGATAATATATCTGCTTGATATATATATATATATATATATATATATAATGTTACATTCATGATGCTTCTTCACCGCAGTTAGGCTAAACCAACTTACACTTAAACTAGGTCTTTTTAATGTGGATAAAATTCGTTACATTTTATTTGGTTTGTTCTGCGCACTTGATAATCTTCTCCCAACTTGCACACGTCGCTCATGGAAATTGTGGTAAACTTGCGTAATTGTATCGCGTGGTATTTTTTGAATAACTCGGACATTTTGTACCTATCACGGATTCACTTATAACGAATTTCTTCTATGTGCTCATTTAGCGAGTATTTATGTCGTCATATGCGTTTACTTTGTTCGATATCGGCATTTTGAGTGATTGGCTGTTGTTTGACATCCTAGGTGTGGCTGCGCTTGATGTGCATGTTGACAAGATGCCTACCTGTCTATTACCCACTACCTCGTCCATACTGGCTACAGGAGACAGTTGGTCATTGCTGGAGGGGACGGGGTGCACGCTCCTTGTGGCGGTGTTAGGATCAAAGAGTGGTTCCATGCACTCAATGTGGAGCGGACTACGGTCCAGCCACCGCCTTGTGTGCACTTGATTCCCCAAATACAGCGTGCTTACGTTTGCCTGTGAAGGAGTGTGGGCCGGCTCCGTTGGTGAAACGTGGCTCCCATCCGCATGCCTCCCGGTCTTATTTCTTCGAGTTTACACTGGATATGGGGTGTGTGGGTGGTGCAGCGCAAGCCATCCATGGTCCCTCTGTAGGCACAGGCGTCCTGTGGCTGGCCACAGTGACAGGCAAATCCGAAACCGGATGCCGCCAAAGATATATATATATATATGTATGTATATATATTAATCAACAGTCTATATGATAGACATAGAGCCGTCGAAACCATGAAATGGAAGTAATAAATACAGCACACACATTATACACGTTAGCTAGAGGTGGAAAACATTAGCTACTGTGCCGCAATACATAAAAGAAAAAAGGGAATAAAGTGCAACAGGTGCAAGCCAGCTGAGCTACCGGTAACGGATGAGCATCGTTCCGGTAAGCTATCTGCCGGCTACTATGCAGCAAAAAAGTAATTTTCTATGCAAAATTATCAGATGCTAAATAATGAGATCGTGGTTAGAATGAGAGGCTAAAAGGGATGGGGTGGGACAAAGAAACTCACAGCACGAACGCCACTGAGTTTAGCTCCTAGCCATATCAACAAGTCTATCAAGCCAAACGTGTTCATCGTCTTTCGGACCCCAACCAGGAAGCCGAGACACTCCAACTGAGGCCAGCTTCGAAGTGAGGGCCTTCAATCCTCTCGACCAAGTCATCGCTTGGCCACCTCTCATCTTCTTCCATTTACACCCCCGGCGCGCAAACAACACACGTCGCGGGAGTCGGTGGGCTGGCATTAATAATTAATAATTAATAAACACTAATAAATGCAGAGACCACATAGAAGCAGAAGAAAAGGATAAAGGTTACAAAAAACTTTGTTTTTGAATCTTGTTTGTCTCATTTAGTTTTTTCACACGCCCCTTTATCTTTCTTTGTCTTTTTTAATGTCTGCGTTGTAAATCATGAGTATCAAGACAAGTATTCGTACACATTTCCCATTGGGCCCGGTTCTGCGCCATCTCCGAAAGAGTTTTCAGCCAGCGATGTTTTTCATCTTTGATCCCCCAGCCCGAAAGACGCACGGGACCTACGACAGCTAAACTGGAAGTCAACGCTTTAATCCTTTGTCGCCACGTGATAGGCTAACCATTGCGCGGTTTCTTCCAGCCTGGTCTTGTACGAGCGAAGAGAGCTCGTCGGGGCAGCTGTTCGCATGGCATACTTAAAACGTAGGGCAGCCGTCACAGCTGGCGCAGCAGTAACAGTCGGTTAAGTGGAAGTCCCGTGTTGTCCACGACGCGACGTCTAACATCATCGTTGCGCACGTGGTTAATCCACCACACTCGAGCTATTCTCCGCAGACATCCATTGTCAAAGGCCGAAATCCGACGAAGTCATTCACAAGAACCGGCCAGGACTCACTCCCATAGAGCAGCACCGCGCGAACACAGGCATTGTAGACTCTGCCCTTTACCAATAATGCAAGGTCACGGCATTGCCACAGATACCTCAAGTCAGCGAATGCCGAACGGGCTTTAGCAATGCTGAGCGAAACCTCTTTTCCAATGCTACCATCAACAGAGACACAGCTTGCTAAATAAACAAAGTTGTCCACTTGTTCAATCTGCGTATCTTGAAAAGTGTACACTGGGATAGCTGGATGCCAATCCAGGACTAGGACTTTGCATTTCGTAGGGCCAAAGATCATGCCATATTTGGATACTTCAATCGCCAAGCGATTTAGAACGGCTTGTACGCACTGTGCGTCATCACCAAGCAAGGCAATATCATCAACATACACTAAATCGGTTACGTTGTTGTCAGGAAGAAGCTCCACACCAGAATCATGAAAGTCCTCGAAAGTGTTTAAAAGGAGATTCTTGGTCGTAAAATTGAAGAGAAGCGGGGACATGGGGCAACCCTGTCGAACTCCGTTAGTGACGGCAAAAAGTGAAGAGAGCTTGCCATAAGCCCTCACTTTACCTGAGACATTGCAATATAATGCTCGAAGGATGGCGATATATTTTCGGGTACTCCATTCCTTTGTAAGCAACCCCACAAAGATGGCCAATCGACAGAGTCGAAAGCGGCTCGGATGTCCAGAAAAACAACCATAATGGGATAGCGGTAAAGCTGACGCGTTTCAAATAGTTGGCGGAGCGTAAACAAGTGGTCTCTACCCCCCCTCGACCTGGGCGGAAACCAGCCTGTTCTTCACTGGAGCGCGATTCTCGAAGCTGGGTTAGTCTACGGAATAGAATGGATGTTGACATCTTGGAGGCAACGGACATTAAACTGATTCCTCGGTGGTTAGCGCATAGGGTACGGGCATCCTTTTTGACCATCGGGACGATAATTGACTCGCCCCAAGCGTATGGAACTGTTTCTTTACACCAGATCTTAGAGAACAGAGCTGTTAGCTGGTTGACAATTACTTCTCCACCGAACTTGAACAGCTCCGGAGGAAGTTCGTCTGGGTCGACAGACTTGAATCGCTTCAAGTGTCGGAGCTCAATGCAGACCTCAGCTTCCATGGGTGGTTCCAATGAGCCGTTCCAAAGCGCGCAACTAGGTATACTCATTAGGCTCGCTGGCGGAGGAGGCCAGCTGAATTGAGTGCGGAAGTGTTCAGCCCAGCGGTTCATCCGCCTGTGTAAGTTCGTGATCGGCGTTCCGTCAATCTCGCAAATGGCCTCACTGACACCAGGTCTTTTGTGACCAGTGGCCCGAAAGACCAGGAACAGCTTGCGAAACTTTCCAGAGAGGGCTGCCGTTTCCATCTCTGTGGTGCGCTGGGACCACCAAGTTTCGCGATCAGCTCGCAAGCTTTGCTTAATTTGTTGGCTGAGGGTGCGGTGCATTGCATTGCTGTTTGAATCGGACGGAACAGCTCTACGACGATCAAACAATTCCAGTGAGTGTGCGGAAATCCAGCCCCTCAGAGGGCGCCTTGTGATTCCGCAGGAAACTCCAATGATTTTCGATGTCTCGAGATGGGGTACTAATGCGACAAAGAAGCTTGATAAGCTGATCGAATAGAGGGGTCAGGTAACCTGTTGGTGTCAAGCGTATGATACTTTCGTTTCGGACAACCGCCGAAGCGCATGCAGATCTCCGCGCAAACCAAAGCATGATCTGAATTGAGGTACATAGACCAAATCGATGTACAATCCCGGACGCTACCTCGCCATCTAAAGCTGATGCAATATGATCTATTTGTGATCACGCTAGCGTTGGTGAAGGAAGACGCCAGGTGGCTGCACCTCTTCTGGTATGTCTGAAGTTCGTACTTGAGAGAAACAGACGATGGTCTTCGTATAACATGAGAAGTCTATCACCGTTGTCAGAACGACTCTCATCAAGCGCGTGACTGCCACTAAGATGACGTTTGCGCGGAAGCAGGCGACCTACTCATGCATTGAGATCTCCGACAAGGACAATGACTTCTGACTTGTCGATCTTGTTCATAAGGTTGTGGAGTCCACGATAAAAGTCATTTTTAACCGATGCACAGCTGCAGTTGGTTGGAGCGTAGGCAGAAACGGCAAACAAATTGCGCCTCTCTTCGCGATGTCTGTTGATTCTACATGAGTCTTGAAGCCGAACCGCACACAGCCAGTTGTCGATTGGAAACCAGTCGAGTAATGCAGCCTCCGCTTTGTCACTCAATGCGATACCGACACCAGCTAAGCCGGCTGCTGCTGCCTCCATGTCACTAGACAGACGTAGGTAATATGTGGTCTAAAGAGTAGCCGGGGACGACAACTTGACCACGGTGTTGGGCTCCTGAAATCGAGTCTCTGAAAAGCGACAAACCTCGATGGCGAGAGACTCTAGAGTGTGTGCCAGGCCGGCCTGTTGCCCAATCTGTAGGAGAGTCCGAACCTTGAATGCTGCCAGGCAGAATGAACTACGGTGTCGAAGCATAGGTGATGGCCGGACGATTTGGGTATCAGCAAGACGGGCATTGGAAGTAGATTCAACAAGTTGTGGATTATCAACAAGAGGAAAGTTGGTGTGTGATGGAGAAGCATAAGTAGTAGAGAAAGTAGCAGCAGAGGTGACTGACGTAGTAGTAATTACGAAATCCATGGTTTTCACAGAGGGCACGATACTACCCGGCTGCCCAAGTCGAAGTAGGGATCTGCTTAGTAACCCAAACGTCACCGATTCATATCGGCATAGGTGCGGGGGACCTTGCAATATCCACAGCTCTCGGTCGACTTGTAGTGGTGGCATAACAGCGAGGGGTCAGTACAACGTGCCGGTCAAACAGAGTGCGCTACGCAGAATACAACTTGGAAGGTGAGACGGACCAACGGCGCTTAGTTTAGACCTCATTGTCTTCATTTCTTGCCGCTAAATCAACTTTTGTCTCCTCCCTCGAACTTTGTGCTAGGTTACGTCTAATGGACAAAGCAGGGACCTTTTCCGGTAGACGGATGTATGTTTCACTGTTCTGGTATCTTGCTACCTCATCTGCGCAACGTCCCCACACGTCGCAAGGATGAAGTTGTTTACTCAGTTGATGGAATGCCCGCATACAGACCTCATCTCTCGAAACACATTCTAACGTCCCTCCACACCCACACGCACATTTCGAGCTCCGAATATTCTACACGATGGCTACTCATAGAGATTCTTGTTGGTGTTCCGCATCCTGACATGTGTTATTACATGATGGGCAACCAAACAAAGCTATGCTTCCCACCATTGTAAGCGGTACGGGGTTTTTCAAGGGCACATAGGAGTTAATTACAAAGATTTGAGTTCGGCGCTGAACTTGCATCTTTGATGCAAGAATCACCTTCACTTGTTTATGAATTCAGTCTGGGCAATCGAATACCATGCGCATTAAACATATTAGCAGAAAGTTTCAACTTGAATTGAAATTGATAGGCGTGTTAAGTTATGCGTTTAAACTCAGCTCTGAATATAGCAGATGTAAGGTGGCTTGCAGTTCACAACTCATTGAGCTTGTAACGAGTACCTGTCAGATCCACAATAGTCTGCTTTCTGTCATCACATTATGTTCGTGGACTGTACCAAACGAACGCGTAGGCACGACCTCAGTGCATTAGTGAATCGATATGGTGACCAAGCCATGATTGGCCGCACGAGCGGGTAACTAAACGTAGAGTGCGCTCCTTTAGCCAGTCAGTAAGTAGAACCTAATCGGACGTCAAGGCCGAATCAGAGACAATTGGATGATGACCCACGTTCCGTAGGCGGGATTGTGAGCACATTCTTGTACCCCCCCCATATTCTACCTGACTGCCCACATAACCATTCCTCCCGTAGCGACTAGACGCTTCAAGTTTTCCTGCTGTGACAAGCGCGCTCAATTCGCTTGTCCAATGACGGGATTGCATCGCATTTCGTCGGTCACAGAGTTGTTGTTTTTCAACCTCCGGAAGTGAACAGATCACTGGTTGGTTCAATAGATCTGTACGCTACTGGGCGCATCTCCAGGTTGCGAATCAAGGACTATCTTCTTTTAGAGATAACTGGGAATAATTTCTGTCTGTTCGCAGGCGAGATGAATAGGCGGTCGTGGACAATCAGCAACAGCTTCTCAGCCCTTGGGGGGTTCTGGACTGGTCACTTGGTTACTCATTAAATAACACATGGACTCATACGGCGCGGTCTGAAAGCCAAGGTGACCGGCTGTGGTGTCATTGATCCCACATTTTTATAACAAGTCCATGATCTATCTCTATGACCATCGGCTTCTACGTGGATGAAACACTAAGGTGTATAAGCCAATCGGATGTCAGGGGTCTTTGATGTCTGGCAGTGGGTTCGGTTCTCCAGGAAAATTTTTAACTTCCGTGTTACTGGAGCTCCTTAAGTACCCTGAGTAGTTTGTTTTCAATCGAAGGCCTTGTTATCCTCGCTTTGATGGCCGCTTCCCAACGGCTTGCGATGTGTGTTATTCACCCAGATACCTTGCGCGTTAGATCTTTATGGCTCGATGCTCCGGATGAAGTCCCATAAGCCAACTCACTTCCTCAGCCTGGGTAGCCGGGACCGATATTTCCACGTTACTCCGCTCTCTCTATTTGCTCTCTGGAACTACCAATCTTTGTGGAGGTGCTGGCGGCCGTATTTTTTAAACCGCGCCCTACTACACCACCGTCTACTCTATTCCACGTTTGTTTTATCCATCCATCCTTGATGACCCCCTTCCCACTTTCGGTTCCACAACATCGTGCCGCTTTGGGCGAGAGTCCTCGCTGCACTCATCAAGAGTTAAAGTCCGATAGCACACCGTCAAATCGTACTGGTAAGCCTTTCCTAGTGTTCCATTCTCAATTCCAGATGGTTATCTTCAATGTTCGGGCATTGATGCAGATCGCATGACCAGCAACCCTTGCTCGCACTCTAGAAACCACTGTCGTTGACATTTGCTGCCTCAATAAGACCCGTTTACAGTACGCCACCACGACGCTACGGCTAGTTTCACCGTCTGCAAGTTCCGCTAGCATTCTCACTTTAAGCCTATCTGGAGACTTCAGCCGTCGAAACGGCTCGCCGTGCAAGTCTGGAGATTGCGTCGAGCACACATACTGAGGCTGCGGTACTCGATTCGATCCCTGTCGACAGCCGACTCTGTGCCAATTGTTTAGGAGCCTCAATAGGGTCTTTAAGCCACGGAGCCGGAAGACGTTATTTGTTCGCTGTAGCAGTGTGTACTCTCGCGGACTGCATCTCTGACCCAGTTAAATATGGGTTCTACTCTCAACTCTCCGATTTTCGAAAAAGCTGCCACGTGCATCGTGGTGCTTATATATATATATATATATATATATATATATATATATATATATATATATATATATAAGCACCACGATATATGGTTGGCGGCATCCGGTTTCGGATTTGCCTGTCACTGTGGCAAGCCACAGGACGCCTGCGCCTACAGAGGGACCATGGGTGGCTTGCGCTGCAGCACCCACAGCTCCATCCACACACCCCATATCCAGTGTAAACCCGAAGGAATAAGACCGGGAGGCATGCGGATGGGAACCACGTTTCATCAACGGAGCCGGCCCACACTCCTTCAAGGCAAACACAAGCACACTGTATTTGGGAATCAAGCGCACACAAGGCGGTGGCTGGACCGTAGTCCGCTCCACACTGAGTGCACGGAACCACTCTTTGATCCTAACACGGCCACAAGGACCGTGCACCCCGTCCCCTCCAGCAACGACCAACTGTCTCCTGGAGCCAGTATGGACGAGGTAGTGGGTAATAGACAGGTAGGCACCTTGTCAACATGCACATCAAGCGCAGCCACACCGGGGATATCAAACAACAGCCAATCACTTGAGAGAGAGAGAGAGAGAGAGAGAGAAAGAGAGAGAGAGAAAATAACTCGATTAATGCATAAGGAAACGGTGACATAAACCTTAAGTTAATGAGCATATGAAATAAGTTGTTTACAAACGAATCCTAGATAAGTTCACGAGGTCAGAAAGTATACTTTACGGAATGCCACGAACACAAAAATGTTATGGAAATCGAATACAATTGGCTTAAGCGAGGTGTGCAAGTTAATGGAATAGAGTACAGGTAGACATTTATATGAGAAAGAAAGGCATTAGGACAAAACTGAAAACCCACCACCTGAAATAAAGAGACTTAGCATGCAAGCACGCGGTTAGTAAATCGAATGCAGCGTACCTACAAACGCTACGCCGGTTCTGCCTACGTTCTCTGCAGGACCCGTCGTCGCTTCGGTAGTGGTCCCGAGTGGCCTCGCTCATGGCTCACTAAGCCTGCCTAAGGCACTCGCGACCGCATGTTCTACAGCACCATGCGCTTGATGTCGATGGAGAACAACCCATCGGTGCTTGCCGCTTCCGCACTTGCCGCTTCTTCTCTGCATGCATGAGGCCTTTCTCCTGCACCTCGGCAACTGCCTTCGTGATCAGATCGCGCCATGCACGCCGATCAACCGCCTTCGATTCCCATGATCTGCAATCAAGATTAGAACGTGAGAGGCTCACTTTATCATGTCCTGGTAACGTAACTTTGGTTTCCCCACATGCCGCTTCCCAATACTCAGCTGACCATATAAGAGTTGTTTCGGTATCCGCGTCGAATCCATACGGCTCACATGACCGATCCACCTCAGGTGTCTCAATAAAAGTATGCAGTCCACTGCATACATCCCACTTCGGCGCAACACTTCCGTGTCTGCAACTCTGTCGCCCCAGCCGATGCGCAAAATCCGTCGCAGACACT
This sequence comes from Dicrocoelium dendriticum, assembly GCA_944474145.2. Lineage (NCBI taxonomy): Eukaryota > Metazoa > Platyhelminthes > Trematoda > Plagiorchiida > Dicrocoeliidae > Dicrocoelium > Dicrocoelium dendriticum. The sequence goes on along the minus strand of OX104066.1, from coordinate 4,618,141 downwards.
GCTGATGGAACCGCTCGAGATATCGCACATCCCGACGGTACATCGTCTACGTTTCACTGCCGTATAGAAGAACGGACAGCACCATGGATTTGTACACCATCAGCTTCGTGCCAATGGTAAGCTGATGGTTGTTCCACACTCGGTACTCAAGCTTCCCGAATGCCGCCGCTGCCTTCGACACGCGGATACGCAGCTCACCGTGTAGCTGCTGATCAGTCGACATCACACTCCAAGGTAGCAGAAGCGGGAGGTGGTTTCTAATACTTCAGCACCAATGCTGATTCGCGGCAATATTGAAGATTGCACCTCCGGTGAAGGCTGAAAGAAACAGACAGTTTTGCTTGTGTTGATGGTGAGCCTGAATTTGGCCGCTGTCGAAGCCAGAGCACTAGTCATGTGCTGCAACTCATCCGCGCTGTGTGAAAACAGCGCACAGTCGTCAGCAAACAGCAACATACGGATAGTTGTCTCACAGACTAGAGTTCTCGCACCGAAACGACGGATGTTCAGCAACCCACCATCAATACGGTGCTCTACACGAACACCGTAAGCACAAGCGGCATCAAAAGCACAGGACAACATTGCATGAAGATATATATTAAACAGGGCAGGAGCTAAGACACAGCCTTGCTTCACACCAGTGACGACTGCAAAGTCATCCGAGGTCTCTCCACTCAGCTGCACCCTCGCTCGCATACCACTGTGCAGACATTCAATTAAACTTACAAACTTACGCGGGCAACCAAACTTACCCAACACCAGGCACAATGCCTCGCGGTTCACCGTATCAAATGCCTTGGTGAAATCAACAAAAAGCGAGTACAATGGCTGGTGTCGTTCTCTGCACTTCTCTTGCAACTGACGAGCCGCAAACACCATATCTATAGTGCTGCGACCCGAACGGAATCCGCATTGCTCTTCCGCCACGTTAGGTTCCACAACCTGACTGACGAGGCGGTTGAGCAGGATTCGGGCAATCACCTTGCCCACACAACTCAGCAAGTTGATGCCACGATAATTCGTGCAACATTGCTTGCTACCTTTGCCCTTGTACAGTGGTAGCACAAGGGCATCCTTCAGCTCAGGAGGCACCTCCTCCTCAATCCATACACGTTGCACCAAGTGGTGCAGCGCAGTCAACAACGCGGGTCCGCCGTGTTTCAATACTTCAGGCGGGATCCCGTCACCTCCGGCACATTTGCCGTTTCGCAGCTGAGCAAGTGCTCTCTGCGTCTCATCCAGTGTCGGTGTGTCCGCCAGATTCGCCTTCACATCGTGCTGCTTCAGGCCGTTCAATGTAGGCCAGTCGATCTCTGAACGGTTGTTCAAGAGACAGTCAAAGTGTTTTCGCCAGATCTGCAGTCTGTGTGCAGGTAGCGCCTGAACTACCATCGATCAGTGTCCTCAGCGGCTCCAATCTCGGTCCATACACCGCCTTCAAGGAGTCAAAGAATTCCTTGTGTTGGCGGCGTTCGGCGTAGCATTCCATCTGCTTCGCCTTCTCCGTCCACCATGCATTTTTAATGCGACGGAGCTCTCGGGTCAGTCGCTGTCGAAGTTTGCGAAACTGACTACTCTTCCCCAAGTCACTGGGGTCTGCCACATGTGCAGCAAATGCTGCATTCTTCTCCGACACCAATGCACCAATCGTCGCATTGTTGTCATCAAACCAATCAGGCCGCTTACAGTTTGCGCGCCCGATAGTCTCCTCGGCAACAGCTGTCACCTGGTCGCGAATGTGGTGCCACAGGTCGCCCACTGTGGTTATGCAGTCCACATCACCACACAGGCGTGCAGCCATCGCCTTCTCCAGCTCAGTACGTTTCGCCACAGTACCGAGGGAGAGAATGTTAAATTTACGCCGATTCACGGCGGGAGTGCAATACATAGATTTACGAAAATATATGTACAGTTTGGTCCGAACCAATTTGTGATCAGTGCCACACTCAGCTCCACGCAGTACACGTGTCATGCGCACTTCACGCATATCACGCTGACGTACGATGACATAGTCGAGCAGGTGAGCGTAACCACTCCGTGGGTGCGTCCAAGTTGCTATATCATTCGCACTCAGTGCAAACCGAGTGTTCGTGATCGTCAGGCCGTGAGTGGCACACAGTGAGAGCAGCCTGTCACCGTTCGCATTCGCTGAGCCAATGCCATGCGCACCGATAACATCTGTCCACGTTGATGCATCACGCACAACGCGCGCGTTGAAATCACCCAGCAGAAATAGTCGGTCGCTCCTCGGCACAGACCGTATCACGGAGGATAGCTCAGTGTAGAACTGATCACGCGTGTCATCAGGATAACACATGGTCGGACCGTACATGCTTATAAAGTAGCAAACTTACCTCTTCCGAGTCGTAGGCGAACAGTCATCAGTCGCGCGCTGATGCCTGTTGGTTCACCCACCAGCTGGCCATGGAGGCGGTCGGATATTGCAAATCCGACCCCATGATCACGTGGTGCTGGGGCGGCGTTGCCCACCGAGTAGAATGTGTAGCCAACACCTGCTTCATGCAACTTACCTTGCTCAGCGAGCCGGGTTTCACTGAGCGCCGCAATATCGATGTTGTAGCGCGCCAGCTCCATCGTGACGAGTGCAGTGCGTCGCTCCGGGCGCTCGCTGGAGTTCCGGTCCAGTAGTGTGCGCACGTTCCAGCATCAGATGCTGAGTGCTTTACGCGCAGGCAGACGATTGCATTTGTGGGCAATCGCACGCGAGGTGGTCGTTGTGCTTCGGAGGTTTGCTTGAGGGACTCCACCCGCAGCCTTTGGCTCAATAGCCTGACCCACAAGGCAGTGGGTGGTTTGGATGTTTGCTTGAGGGACTCCGCCCGGAGCCTTTGGCTCAATAGCCTGACCCACAAGGCAGTGGGGTGCAGATCCAGCTCGGGAATGTGATTGCAGAGACAGATAGGGATCTGCTTGACGGTCGTCATACGCAGCCTTTGAGGTTCTGGAACAATTATCATATGTTTTGCGACCGTAGTAGGATACACCTGCGACCACGGCCAGACGCAGGTGGGTTTTTGGCGGGTTTGCACCAATTTGACCAGGGGCTGCCTGGCTTGAGGCGTGCAGTAGCAAACCACTGAACACCCTGAGGTGTCCTCCCACCGTCAGAGACAATGCGTGGCACTCGTGCTCTACGCCAATCGAGCTGTGAGCTTATAACCCGTACACGTCTTGTCTCCCATGGCTAGGTTTTACGGGATTACGGCCATCGACCACTTCCTAACCTCCGGAGAGGATGGACTAGGATACTGCCAGGGCGCCCACTCCTGACAGGAGAACGACTCGAGTCCTCAGCCAAAGCCTTCGATTAAATGAACACCCGAAAGGCAGCGGGTCTAGCACATGGTCAGTTCACTGACTCATGCGGATTGGTGTCCTGGATCTTAGCAGAGAGAAGGGCGAAACCAAACTCCCACCCAGCGGTCGCCACGAGGAGGCGCCCAGGACATGAGCAAATGGCACAACAGTAGCAGCAGTCGGTAGACCATCTGTCAGGATCTAGCCACCACCAGCCTCAGCGCACCATAGGCTCCCGCGATATATATATATATATATATATATATATATATATATATATATATATATATATATATATATATTAAACACTATAACAGTTGCAATATAGTTGGCTAAGTGCCACAACACATAAGAAAAATGTATAGCATGAAAGGAAAAACAACTGTTAGGGTAGAAGAGTCTCATAGCAAGTGCACCATTGTGTACGGTCCTTGGCCATATCATCCGGCGTTTGCAACTAGGTCTTCTCTAGGTCCTTTAGGCCCCAACCCGGGAGTCGGGAACGCCTGACAACAGCTAGCTTCGACATTTGCGCCTTAACGCATTGGATTCAAGTTTTACATTGCCTTCCTTTCCAAGCGACGCCTGTGCTCGCAAATAGGCCTCGTCTTGGTAGCCGCTGGGTAGGCATACGAAGCACATGGCCAAGCCAGCGAAGTCTCCGCAGTGAGATAATGTTATCAATCGATTGATGGAGTTCGTTAGATCTGAATACGTGCCGACGGATTTCTTCATTACTGATGTGATGCTACCATCGCACACCAGCAATGCTTCGCAGGCAGCGGTGATCGAAGACAGGTAGCCGCTGAACATCTCTTTTGCGAACGGGCCATGTCTCACAGCCGGCGGCGCCACAAGTGCGTCAGCTTAGAGAAAGCGAGGCGACCTCTTGAGATACGCATCGAAATCTCGTCTCCAACAGATCCACCGGCTGTGTTGCAACTTCCCCAGGTAGGCAAAACTCTCCGTAACCTCCAGTGTCTCACCATCATGAGTGAGTGCAGGTACGGACACCTGAAAGTCTTGGAAAGAGCTTTGCACTTAAATGGGGAAAAGGCCATCTATACTTTGACGCTTCAATCGCCAAGCGGTTGAGTACAAGTTGGGCGGTCTGTGGACCGTCACCCAGCAAGACGATATCATCAGCGTAGTCCAAGACAACGACTCGGCTACTTTAAGGGGAGCTCAACGCCAACACTCAACGAATCATCCAGAGCATTCATCAGGATATCCGCAATGACAAAATTGAAAATGAATGGGGAGATAGGACATCCTTGTCGAACTCCACTGGTGACAACAAACGAAGGCGAAAGCTTACCATAAGCCCTAACTCTACCCGAGGTCAGACTATACGGAGGACGCAGTAGGGAAACGAACTTCCTGGGAATGCTATTTCTCAACAGACAGTGCCACAATGCAGCCCTGTTAACAGAATCGAAGGCATCACGAATATCCAGGATCACAACAATCGTTGACTTTTGATATACATAGCGGAGCTCGAGGATCTGGTGGAGTGTGAAGATTTAATCGATGCAACTCGATTGCAACTGTGGTTGTATTTGCTTTTATGACACATCGTGTCAATTGACATGGCTTACAAGTTTCACTAGAATGAACTCGTTTCAGATGTCGTTACTTGTCTTTTTGCTAACTTCTCATTGTCTTCTGTTTTGATGTCACCTCGCTTGTCTCCTCCCGTAATTATCTACCTCAGTCTTGGCAGTCGTATCCACCTGAATTCGGAGTTCGGATAATGAATGTTTACTCCAATTGAACCGAGTCACTCGCGATTTATCTCCATTGTATGGTGAACCATAAAAGCTTGAAATAAATAGTCCAAAATCTTCTAGCCTTCCCTCACTTATAATGCTGCATTTCATGCACCAAGTGGTGACTCGACTCCGTTCTTTGGATTTGTTCCCCCCCCTTCCTACAGGATTGCTTTGGTCACCTTTTCTCCGATGAGGATGAGGATGAAGAAGATGACGCAGGCGACGAGGATGAGGACGGTAGCGGACCCTGCATCATTCCACAGACCGCAAGCCTATTGCACAGTCGCTTGACTCATTCAGGTAGGACCAGTGCAACGCTCTTAAGTCGGGCGATTGTGCTCTTTTTGAAAAGTCACCGAGGCCACCACGTCTCTTCTCATCTCTCCTTCTCCTATCTTTCAGATGAACGTGATGAAAATGACGATGATGATGACAGGGACGCGGATGCGAACGAGCGGCCACACCACGAATCCGACCTGACTCGGCAGTCTTCTAGATCAAGTATTCTGGCTGCTGACCCTTCAGCAGCTGTTATCGAAGCGGATGCGGAGAGCGGTTACGGTGCTTCCTGTTCCTCATCTTCTGTACGGCTCTGTCGTTCCAGCCTGAAGCGGGACAAGCGTCGGAGCAAACGGCGTCTGCAACGACGAGGTGCTTCAATCCGAACGGATTCTGTAAACCCAAGCCTATCTCCCACTCTGGCCGAACCTTCTTGGGCTTTGTCTCAACCCCAGCTTTTATTTGATCCCCATGAAGGTTTTCTTTCGATGGGGCTAGATCATACTTGTCCCAACGGTGGTATCCATCGATCAAGCACCAATCGCGCTGGCACTTCACGTCACAAACGGAACAGGGTTCGCATCTTGGACGAGAGTGGTCCATCGGTCCGAACGGAACAGCCCATGCAATCAGCCCTAGATATTATAGCCCCATCCAAACCCTTTTCTTCTGGTTCATTCCACACTTGTAGCGAGGACTACCGACTGATGGGCGAATGTCCAACTCGTCAGCCACGTCCTGAACCGAACATCACTTACCCCACTTCTAGCGTTGTTTCTTCGCTTGCTCGAGGTCCTATCCATCCATGTGCTGCAGACCAAACGTCAGGCTCATCAGCGCCACAGGCACAGTACTATCCACCTTCATTACGTGACGGGTTCGGGTCACATGCAGCGATTGCCACCGAACTTGATGAAAGCTGCTCTCCTGTTCCGGATGCACCGGCTCCCCCTGGACTGGCTCCCGGCGCTTCTATGCCTCCACCGGCTGATGCGGTGCCCAGTGCGTCCATACTTGTCTCAACCACTACACAATCTGCTTATTCTTCTGCGCTCGCCACATGCACATCTTCCTTATTGTTTCCTAATCGTTTCGCCTCTTCCACCCTGCCGTTTGATGCGTGTACAAATTTGGCGGTATCAGGATATCACACCAACCAATCGGAGTTCGTAGCAGGAGGTGTGTGCGAGCTTTCTTCCGGTCTTCATTTCCTCCATAACTCCGGTTGTCCTGCTTGCGATGCTTACCCTCCGGACTCGGCACCCTGTTTCGTGACGGAAAGTGGGGCCTGCGCTAACACGCCACCACCGAATAGCATTTCAGACGCCCTGTCCTCATCGAATTCACCTCCTCCTCTTCTCCCTCCATCTGCCGATCGGAGTTCCGCTTTCAGTCCAGCATTTTCCCGCACTGTTGGCACCAGTCCACTTGGCCCTGATTGCAGGCAATCAGGAACTGATCGACGCCCCCATCCCTGTCTCTGTGTTGCCTACCTTCATTCCGGGCACCGCCCACATCTCTGTGATCAAAATGCTCACATCTGTGTCAAAGGTCACTATGAGCATCTATTTCGGAATGATATGTGCCAGTCCAATCATCCATCCTATCACCAATACGCCTGTCCAGTGCATTCAAATCGCCTTGTTTCATCCGGTGACACGGTGCTCTCAGAATTGCCGAGTCACACACAACATCTGTCGGAACCAATGGACCAAATTCGTTACGGTGGAGTTCATCTCCGTTCCAATCTCTATCGTGATTCGTTTATCGGTCTTCGTTGCCGAAGTCAGGCAGAATCTCCGCCACCCCCTGCGCCTATCTCCTGCCATCGGGTAAAGTCGCAGTCGGACCCGCACAGTTCCGTTGTCCGATCGCATCGCTCTCTTGATGGCGCACGAAGCCAGTCAGCCATGGAACAGCGGCGCTATTCAGCTCCGGTGGAGCCTTACTATGAAGTTAACTTGGCCTCTCCACTCGAGTGAGTTCTAACATTTGTTTCCTTAATATCTGCCTTCGGAATCGCGGATCGATGACCACTGCCCGATAGTTCATCTGAGGTAGGGGAAGTCTGAGACAATTAACTGCACATTTGTGATCCTCTCGTCCTATTACCCAAAAATTGATGGTCAGTCGTTGAGGGCAAGTTTCCTTACCTCAATAGTTTTCTGTTCCCTCTATAGAGATTTTTCTGTTGACTCTTACTTTTGATCTTCCCTATCAATTTTCCTTCGAACTCTACTAAATCTCAGAGTCGTTCATTACCATTCACAGTAGTACATCAGCCATTCGAACTGGTGCTTCGTTGCCGTACAATCACAATGACCTATGGAACGAAGAATACTAAGTGGAAGGGAAGGGGGACCTAGCAGGGACCTTTAATGCACTTAATCAACGTTCAAGGTCAATGCGCCTACGCTTTGTGTTAATAGCATACCGTCAAAAACAGCTGGCTATGGTGCAAAGATAACTCGGCACTAGCAATACAGCCTCTTTACGGCTTTCACTGCCTTGCACTATAATCAGCCATTACCTCGCAGATAACTTAGCACTAAACACTTTAAACAGGCAGTCCGATTAAGAGACGACAGTAAACATGCCACTGGTGTCGGTTGCGAGCCATGTCCTGTAAAGTCTCGAGCCAAGCACAAGGCGAGTCACGTGGATTCCAGGCCGGAAGGCGAGACAGACCAACGGCACCCAGTTTGGTCGTCAGTGACTTAATTTCCCGCTGCCAAGTCAACTTCTGTCCACCTCGAGCCTTGCGCCATCCTACACCTGGTAGACTGAACAAGACCCTCCTAAGTAAGCGGTGACCAGGCATACGTAGCACGTGCCCGAACCAACGCAGCTTATCCAGTGCTATCTGTTGTTCTAGGGATCTAGCGTGATTATCACCACCTAGTGCTCGCCTACGCACATCATTGTTGCGAACACGCTGGTGCCATCCGACTCCAGCAATGCTTCGCAGACAACGGTGATCAAAGACTGGAAGGTGCCTCAGGTCTTCGGACCGAAGGGGCCTAGTTTCACTCCCATAGAGCAGAACGGCCCTCACTGTGGCCTTGTATACGCGGTCTTTCCGACGGAGGGAAACCCTTTTCTGTCGCCCAAGATACCGTAGATTCAAGAAGGCAGTTCTGGCTTTTGCATTACTCGAACTTACTTCAATGGTTATGCGCCCATCCTTACTGATGCAGTTGTCAAGGTAACTGAACTGATTAACTATCTCGAGTCCCTCGCTATCAAGGTCAGGGGGTCGTCAACTGACTGACGGTCCTGCAACAACACCTTGCACTTTGGAGATGCGAAGCACATACCATATGATGGGACCACTCTAGAGAGGTTATTCAGGGTTAACAAGACAAGGCAATATAGTCCGCATAATCAAGATCGACAAATTTTTCACCGGGCATCACAGAATGGGAAAATTGGACAACCTTGACAAATGTTGCTTGTTTTCGGTATCCGACAAGTCACACTAGACCCTAACACCTTCTGTAATCTTCGAGCATCAAAAACTTAAATTGTCCACCTATTTCATGGGAGCATCTTTTCGTGCAAGTACTTCGAACCGAGTCGAACGCAATCTTGAAGTCGAGGAACACAGCTACTGCCTGTCTGCTGTAATTGTGACGCTTTGCTAACGTCTGCTCAGGCTGAATATGTGGTCTGTACTGCCCTGTCCTTGGCGATAGCCAGCATCTCTTCCCTTATCTGGGATTCATGTCTCGCAGTGAATCGACGAACAAGAATTGAGGCTACTACCTTTGCCACCACCGGCTTTGAACGAATACCCTTGTTCGCACAATCGGTGTGGCTCCTCTTCAAACAGTTGGGACTGAGCTTTGTAGATTATCTCACCACCAACCTTTAACAGTATAGATGCGAAGCCTGTGATCTCGTTTCGGACCTCAGCCTCCGATGGAGCTTCCCTTCAACAAGCTGATTTTGTTGCGCCAGTTAAGATGGCTCGGACACGTCCTGCGCATGTCGACTGAGCATTTACCCCACTGCGCCCTTTTCGCTCGTTCAAGACTTGGCTGGAAGAGACTCCGTGGCGTTCAGCCGTCCACTTGGCGGCAGCGTATGAAATCGTTGACTTCACGTCTTGCCACCGTTCGATCCACACGTATACCAGTTCGGGGACCGAAGGACGAGGAATGCCTATGGCTGGAAACAATTCAGGATATGGCGCACAATCTAAATCATTGGGAGATCTGTGTACATAATTTTTTAGATTTAGGTGCTTAGTGCTGAACGGTTGAAAAAGACAAAAATGGCCCGTTTTTTCTTCTTTTATTGCGGCACAATAGCTGAAGTGTGTTGCTCACTTTCAGCTAATGTGCCATGATGATGATACGTTGAATAAACCAGTCTTCTAATGCTTTCCATGCTTTTGTTTGACTCTATGTCTATTCAGTAGACTGATGCTTATACCACTGTGTTCAAAAAGGAAGCGAACTTTTCAGATAGCGAACCAACCGACTGGGGTAGCGCGCTGCGGCTACTTCGCGCACATGTAAAGTTATGTTTCGACAACAAAATGCCATTTGCCGCGTTTCACTCTGATTGTTAGTTTGCGATCTACAGCCACTGAAGTGTGATCCCTTGCACAAGCGGCTCATCGGTTTGGTGTCAATGTAACAATGAAAGATCTTGAGGAACATTGTGTGTGTGTGGATTTTTGCTACTAACTTGTTAAAACATTTTCAGACATTTCAATTGAGCCGCCGATCATACGAGGAGGACATCATAGTCTCCCTCAGTGCTATGAGTAGCTTAAGCATCTTGAACCGCGATAGGATATTAGCCAGTGAGGACCCCAAGCTTGGATGACATTTCACATCAATAGACGAAGACCATACCCCGAGTGGGTTCATGTGTGACCCGTAGAAATCGTCGTCTAACTGTTCGGAAAGTTGCTGTCAAAGTGTGGATATTAGCTAGGATCATGCCATCATCCACTTTTGGGTGACAAACTTGATGTGTATCGCGTATCGGTGCGGACTTGATTGTTGCATCATGACAGTGCGCCGCCGGCTCACGGATCGGTCATTATCCACAGGTCTCTAGCAAAACATCAAGTCCCCACTCTGCTCCATCTTTCGTATCATCTGGACCTAGCCCCAGCAGACCTATTCCTGTTTCCTTCCCTTGAAATCACGCTGAAAGATCGTTTCCAAAACACAGAGGAGATTAAGGACAATGCGACAAAAGACCTGTCTGCCATCCCAGGAAAGATGTTCCAAGCAACTTTCCAGAAATGGAAGCACGGTTGTTAAAGACCCATCACCAATAAAGAAAGCTACTTTGTATGGGATAGTGTTTAAAATGTTGAACAGTGAGAAATGTTATAGCAAAAGTTCGCTTCCTTTTTGAACACGGTAGTGCTACTACTACTACTACTAATCTGATGGAGCCTCTTAACTAATCGGCCATGGCTCAGCCTGCATTGCCTGAATAGGAGGGGATGCGGGACCAGGATCCCAATTTAACTGCTCTAGGAAGTAGTTCTTCTCTCCACGAACTGTCGTTTTCAACTAGTCTCTCGCACTACGACTGTACCAACGGAGATTTTGCCCCTTAAGAACACCGCTAGGCACTAGGTGGAACAACTTTTTGAATTGATAGCTTGTGAACTTCCAGCCACTCTCCTATGCTCACTGTTTCATTTTCTGGAATTTTTCTCGGCTTATTTGTTTTTCGGGTGTTGTGTAGATGTTGGCATTTTACCACGAATCCGCGCCAGCTGTGTGGCTGTTCTGAGCTGCCGTGTCTTATCGTCTTTCTGATTATCTTGGTTACTTCGCACTTAGGCCACTGAGCCTAGAGTATCCTTCTTTATTGTGACCTCATTGTTTTGAACCATACGCCCACCTGTCTTATCTTTGTTTGCAACTGACTTAAGTATACTTTGTGTTGCAAGTGCTGTGGCCTTTCCACCACTACAGATGTGTCTCACCGTAAGGTTCTTCGATGCGGTGTGCCCCTGTGGCTTGACATTTGTCCCGACGATGCTGCCGCTGCTGTTCTCGCACCCCCACCCCCACAACTGTAGTCATTATTGTCATTTTTCTAACCACCTATGTGTCTTAAGCCTATCGGTAACCTGACACTCTTAGTTGGCCTTACACGAAGACATCGTCTAGCGTTCAGTGTTGTCCTTAGTTCACCTACTGGGTCAAGTAGAATGAATCATTTTAATGGCGTACTCGTGAAGTGATTCCATTGCACATCGATCGCGACGGCCTTTGGATTCGCCTTGACGTTTACGACGCTAAGGCAACCATTTCTATTTATCAGGTTTGAGACAACCTCAGGTTGAATCTATACCGTCGGTATACTCAATGTATGTTTGCACGTGGGGTCTGTAGAAAGATGATTAATAGTCATGTATATTTTTCGTGGTACCGAGCAATCATGCTCACAAAGGGACGGATCGTATTTCCATGTGCAACGTGCTTTCGCATGCAGCGTTGGCATTTATGCAGAGATACAATAAAGACATTTTGGTAAAAATCTTTCTTAGGATTTTCACTGTCGTTTTCTACCAGCGCACGGGCGTCCTCACTTGTTCGGTTCCGTCGCAGATCGGGGGTACTATGATGACGGTGGATTCATGAAAGGGGAAGGAACAATTGGAGTCGTCAACCAAAATCAGACGGGCAATACACGGTTGTACATAATAATAATACTACCTATATTTCTTTTGATGTGAGAAACTGTATCAGCACTGATCAATTTGGACAGAAGTACCCATGTTTTTGCATGAGTGATATGCATAGGTGGAATATTCTGGTATGCGTTTCATGTAGTAATGTTAAGGTATTTGGCTGAGGCAAAAGCCTAGTTTTGAAAACATCGATGTTTTGATGTTTTTTGGCCCCTCTTGTAATAGGTCCTCGATGGACTTTCCCATGTGAGTATAGTGATTATGGTAGGTTAGATCAAGGTAACTGGAGAGTCTGTCACCTTTCCTCTTTAACCTCGCTGTTGATGAAGTCATGAAAACAGCATTCGCTGGACACGACCTAAAAGATGTGCAGCTACTTTCTGGTGAGCGACTTCTTGACTTGGAGTACGCGAACGATGTTTCTCTAATCTGTGACAGCTCCCAAACATGTCATGCAGCACTGGACCGATTATCATTGGCTGTCAACCGTTTGGGCTATGCTTTGCTTCATCGAAATACAAAGTACCTCTCCAAGATTGGCAGGGAACCACCCTGCGCTAACGCTTTGTAGTGATCTACTGGAATTCGTTCATGAAATCAAGTACCTGGGCAGCTATAATGGCGCCCGTGGGATCGAAGATGCGGTTACGAACCGTATAGCAAAAGCTCGAGATGCTTTTGCCAATCTCCCTGCCAGCCGTAGCGCAGACGCGACATTACTCTTGTCCTGAAGGCTAGAGTTTATAACGCAACCGTCCGTTCAACCCTCCTGTACGATTGTGAAACCTGGCCCATCAGGTTGACAGACATAAAGAGGCTCGTCACGTTTGATCATCGCTGCCTTCGCAGCTTAGCTCATGTCTGGTAGGAACACCGCGTGAGCAGTGAGCGTGTTTGACGTCCCATATTTGGTGCAAAAAGTGCGAGTGAACCGCTCATCACCATTATATCACCCTCCAGACCCCGATGGCTGGGCCATGTGTTGCGCATGCCAGCACACCGACTCCCGCGACTTGCATTCTTTGCGCACCGGGAGGAAGAGTGCAGTTGGAAGAGGAGGAAGGGAGGCCAAGCGGTGACTTGATCGAGAGAGGTGAAAACCCTTACTTCGAAGTTGGCGTCAGTTGGTGCATCCCCACTGCCTGGCTGGGGTCCTAAAGGCGATGAACACGTTTCGTTGGACCCACCTACTGATATGGCTTGGAGCCGGCCTTAATGGCGTTTGTGTTGTGAGTTCGTTTGTTCATCACCTTCCAATCAGGATCGCATTCCTTTAGGCATAACATAAGTGTTTGCGGCATGATAACCGGCTGTTAGCTCTCCGGAACGATGTCCATCCGTTACTCGGGACTCAGCCGGTGTGCCACTGTATTTTTGTATTTCGGCACAATAGCTGAGGGGTTTTCCACCTGCAGCTAACATATATGATGCTGCTGCTGATGATGATGATAATGATAATGAAAGTCTGCTTCTAAATATTGTCACATGGCGTAATTGTTATTTGTAGTTTATTCTACGGATGGCTATATTTAACCAGGAAGAAATTATAGCGAATGTTCCTTCTGACGTTTGGTATATTCAGCGTAAAATATTTATTACGAAGCACTCGCTTTTTGCTATATTATAATACGAGTGTGAGCAGGTCGAAATAGACCTAGATTAATACAGGTCAAATTATTTGTGAGTAGCAGTTATGCCCAGATGATAATTGTAGGAGAAAGCTAGGGTTAACGCATCAACATTACTCCCTAGGAGTATTAAAAGCTTCCTCTGCGTTTCGTCGAGTAATGCAAGGGAGTATGCACATAGATGGGAGTTAAGACAACGTGAGTTGGTTAAACGTTCTTACACTTAGATGTCGGATTGACCGGACTTTTCAGCCAATCTCTTGACACGAAGTCTTGACACTCATTCGTTGTATACCCTCCCCACCCCCATCAAATTCAACACATGCATGACTTTCAATGAATTCAATTTTCTCGGCTGAGTCATTCCGAGGGAAACTCCGGTCCACCTATTCAACCATGTTTCTCGCATCGGGGAACTTGTCTAATGTCAGCCACCATTGTTGAGGTGTATCACACTTTTGGGTAACCGGTCCGTGTTTTGGAGAGCAAGATGTCAGTCTTGCAAACTGGACTTTGCCGCTTCGAGCCAATGTGGAAGACCGGACGGTCTTCACAACGCTCTCCGCCCACGAGCGGTTGGCGGTGGTTGTGTTGCAGCGAAACCTCGGTACGACGTGCTGCTGTCCTTCATTTTCGTTGTTATCGTCTCTATTTGACTGGAACACATCTAACTTTATCCTTACTCTTTCTTAGTTGAGCCACGGCTGCCTTCGTACTTGTCTCTCGTCAATTATTTCCTCTATCTTTCAACATAGCGGACCCGTAGCCTTAACCCTACCAGACCGCTATACCGATTTTTCGACAATTTCCGATTCTGCCGCTGTACCTAATTTTCAACACTTTACCTAGTACGGGAAAAATTGCGTCAAACTGAAACTAACTAATTAATCGTGGTCAAATCACAAGCTTAACCAGTACAAATGTCTGTCCCATGTGTTTGAATTGCCTTCGTGTAGCTTGTCTTGAAAAATTCTGAAAATTTATAATGAACCGAGCGGTTAACGAACCGAACACCACAACAAGAAAGCGTAGTAAGTCTATGTATATCAGCACAGTTAAACAATTGTTCGATACTTAGGTTGATTCAGACTCTGAGGAATCAGAATTTCATCATGAACACTTTTCCAGTTCATGTGACACAGACGGTGAAAGCTCGAGTAATTGGGTGATGAAGCTTAGACTAGGAATTTTGTACCATTAAATACAGATCTGAATTTCAATGAACATGCAGAAAGTCGCAGTGAACATTCCTGGATCTATCACAGAAGAGAGTGAATCGATTGACTTTTTATCTTTGTTTTTGTATGCTACCTTATGGCAAAATTTGACAGAGAAAACCAACCTCCGGTCCCATCAACTGCATATAGTGGAGCCCAACTCAACTGCAATATCAAACATTTCAAGGATGCCACAGTGGAATAAATGAAAGCTTTTATTTGACTGAGGATTTATATGGAATACTTATGTATATATAGTCAATCTGTCAGGATATTGGGCAAATGAGGCCTCTGACTTCGTTAGGTTGCCTCCCTGATTTCGAAGTGTTATGTCTCAAAACAGATTATTAGCTCTTTGGAGTTTGTTTTACACATAATTGGTGAGTAAGACTTACGTCGATAAGACAGATAGCATAGGCTTTTCTTGGAAATTCTTCTCAAGTTTCTCCACTTCGATCTGCCAAAACAACATTTGAGCTTAGACGGAGGGGATGATCCTGACAAAATACTGCTTGGAAGTATGTCTAGGATAAACCCATAAAGTGGGACATCTAGTCTTTCCTTCCCCGTGAATGTGAGACTGGCTACCTGTTGAATGTGGAAATCTACCTTGGCGCTGCACCAATGCCTATACAAGACTTGGGCGCCGTAGGGAATACAGTCGTTCGTCTCCTGACTTCATGTACAATAGAAAATAAATCCCATGTGCTTTTCATGCAGGGGTTCTTCAACTGTAATCCTTGCTAAAATTGCACTGTCAGAATTACACACAGGAATTGTGAGAACCCTGCAGTAAAACAGGAGGCAGTTTCCTAATTCGCTGAAAACTCTAAAAATACTTGCTCATGGTGACAGTCGCTATCTCTGTCAAGACAGTGTTGCATGTTTAGTTTGGCAAGATAGAGAGCGCATCACATTTCTCTCGAACTACTACGATTCAGTTCAAATGTTGTAACAAACATCAGAAACAAAGATGGCCTTGTGCAAGAACTACAGATGCCACGGCTGGTGAAGGACTCTAATACCGTTGTGAGTGAATGGGACGAAAATGACCAGATGACCCGCTTTCACCGATCTCATCCTCCTTCTCGCTGGTCCCGACGGCTTTTTGTAGCATTTTTGCGTGGGCCAATTATATTTCACAGTAGCAAGCTGCTTCATAAGATCTAGTTTACTTCACCGAATAAATTCGGAAACCGCATGTAACTTATTGGTGGATACAGGAAATCAGCCCGCCGCCACCAACTGAAAGAACCCTGCCCTCAATGGATGACTTCAGGCAATCATTTTCCAAGATTCCCCCTGCGATATTGTCTAATCCCATCTGTGTAATGTGTATGGGAAAGCACTCCAGGCACAACAAGCAACATCCTGGAGTGTTTCGGTGGGATTCTCCCATGCACTCCACTTCGATGACGGTCCCATTGATCTCGTATTGGCAGAGCTTGAGTTCAAAGTCAACCGAGACCACAATGGAGATTGCGCGTCTCAATCCAAGACACACGGCGGATGCTTCAAAACCCAAAAATCAGAATTCTGGAGTGTCTTACAAGGACAACTTATACAAGAATGCGAAGAGCAACATGTGATACTCACTTTGCAAGAAGAAGTGCATCTGTGTAAAACAAAGCTAATCTTGCTGGGTGGGTTGGCTCACAAAGATGAACTACTGGGGCTGGATGAAAGGTAGACCTATTTTTTGCTATGTCTCCAGGTTCCATCTCATTCCAATCACTTGTTTGCATGTAGCACATTTTCCTATATTATGTTAGTTTTTTATGCTCAGTTATGTTCAGAGCATTAGGTCCGGTAGGGCCAAGGGTCACAAGCATGCCTTGTAATTCGAGGGCGCAGATTCGAACTTACGTAGGGACCGGGTGATCCTCCCAGTATCCTTAGCCTGCGTACTACTGGTTGTGATTGCGCAACAGCGAAGCGTCCTTACTGCGTACCGACGTACTGCATGTGCCTTCTCTTTATTTTCTTTTAGAATAAGGTGGTGTTGACCAATTTCCACATGACTTGCATATTCTTGTTTCTTCCATGCTGATGTCGCGATGAACCGACTAATTTGGTCTCATCGTGATACCGCTCTCATTCGTTCGTCCACCGCTTGATTCTGTGAACCAAACGAACGCAAACGCGACTTTACCAGCGTGTCATCCGTTTGTGCTTAGCCTAATCTGACCGTATTTTCCTGGCAACCCGTGCCCACTCGCTGCTCTGATCAAAATTTAGCGCCTCGAATTGTAAAACTGTCAGTCACTATAACTCACTTATCTGCTTCTCCCTGGCGGTGGACTTGTCCATGTATTCGACTCGTAATCCACCGGTCACCTGCTCGAGTCTGCTGAGATGCTGCAGTCTCGCATGCGGCTGTTGACGGTTTCACGACAAGTAAGCGTCGGTGTGAAATTGGCGTTCCCATGAAATCTTTGCTGCGATAGGCATCTCATTCAGATCGCGCTGGTCATGCTACTCGTGATTTGGACGGAATCTGGTTGTGATATCCTGTTTGTTTTGCCGGAAGGTCAAACAGTGCCTACGCTCGATGTGACAGGAACCACGGTATGCCGAGATTCAATGCCACTGCGGGCTATCGCAGTTCAGCGTCTTCTCCAAAGTTGTTGCTTCCTGAAGGCATTTCTAACAACTTGAGATACCAGGTTATCTTATTGACCTGGGCAACATTTGCCCTGGTCGATCTCTTCGGCGTCCCTTGGCACAATAGGAAAAGTTTTTCTTGACCAGCGATTGTCCTTCTCATCTCTAAAACTGGTTTACAGCATGTCCTGTGTATATCATGGTCGTAACATAGTTTGCTCCCAACTGCATCTGTGCACCTCATACCGCGTTGGCTCACTGCTCCCTCTTTGGCCTGAAGATTACCTTTGCTTCTGTTGGTCGCATTTGTTTGTGGCTATGAGGCTGGACCTTACCGTGGTGCGATGGTTTGTGTGCCTCAGCGATCCATTGAGCTACGCTGGGTGATGCTTTTGCACCTTCAGAGTCACTCATACCAGATTGGTCAATGGTTAGAGGCCAGACAAACTCAGCCTCCTGGTCCTCCAGGTTGGGGGTTGGAATGAGAGTGGCACCTTATTCCTTAAAATGGACTCCTTGTAGCCCAACGCCAAACCCGCTGCCTTGCGGTCAGGTTTTTGAACCAAAGGCTTTGGTTGAGAACCCTAATCGTTCTCCTGTCTAGGCCTGGGCAACCTGACAGTATCCTGCCCACGCAATACTATGAATTTTCCTTCAAACAATTTCTTGATGCTCTGGCCACCGCAGAGGATAATAAACGGTGCCCTATCTGCTGCATCGAGCAGGGTGGATAGGGGTTTGGATGCTACTGCTCAAGCCTTCCCGTCTTCTTATTCCCCCTCTTACGCTTTTTCACTCTTACCGTCCCATTCCAACTTCACTTATATCCCCCCAGTTTTCAACCCCCCGATTCTTGGCCCTCCCCCAACATGCTTTGCTAGGCATTTACCTTCTAATTTCAACTCACACGTGAACGCGGAGCGTCACTCCTCTCCTGTCGACAAGCCCATGTCCAACCAAGCGGTCCAATCCAGTTCATCGGCTTCCATTTGGAGCCCTCGATCCTCCTTCAGATTGGCATGCCTCAATGTACGCACACTGCTACAAATCGGTCAACAGGCAGCACTTGCCCGAACATTGGAGACCCTCTCGATCGATATCTGCTGCTTATCAGAGACTCGCCTACAAGACTCGAGCACTGTGCTCACTCTGCGATCCCCTTCAGGGGACGCAAGCAGTATTTTCTCCTTGCGCCTATCCGGTGACGATGCAGCTTCGAGCACCGGCCAAGCCGGTGTTGGTATTGCCCTGAGTCCCCGGGCTGAAGCTGCTCTGGTTGATTGGATTCCAATCAGTAGCCGGATGTGTGCGGTCCGATTGGCTGGCTCGTTTAAAGCTTCGAAGTCGCGCGGGACTAATAGATGTCTATTCATCATCGCTGCCTATGCGCCCACAAACTGTAGCGATGATTCGGTAAAGAACGACTTCTACCGCCAACTGACCCAGCTCCTTCGCCACAGAAGAAGCACGGACACTGTTGTGCTGGCGGGGGATCTGAACGCACAAGTTGGAAAGTTGTCCACTGATGAACTGCATCTGGGCGGTCAACACGGTGTAGGCTCCCGTAATGATAACGGTGAGCGGTTACTTCATTTGTGTGAAGATGCTCGCTTATTTCTTGCGAGCACTAATTTCCGACACAGCACCCGCCGGAGGGTGACTTGGCGCCCACCAGCCTCGAACCAGCCTTGGACGCAGATCGATCACATTGCGATAAGTTACCGCTGGAGAGGCTGCATCCAGAATTGTCGCTCGATTTGGAGCACATGTGTGGACACCGATCATGCACTTGTATGTGCTGACATGCGGATGCGTTTTGGCGGACGCCCACGACGACGCTGTGAGCGTATTGACACCAGCCAACTGACAAAACCAGCTGTTCTGAATGCGTATCGAAGTACGCTAACATGCGAGTTGAGCAAGCGCTCACAGGAGACAATTGATGGTCACTGGTCACATGTTCGCCAGACCTTACTAGCAGCAGGCAAATCCTCATGTGGTATGTCTAATAGACAACATGGACATTGGGTCTCTTCGCAGTCTTTGGAACTTATAGATGCTCGCCGGCAAATCCCGGCTGGAAGCGAGCACAATGAAACTCGCAAAGAGCTCCGGGCAAAACTCCGTGCTAGCCTGAAGAGAGACCGCGAATCTTGGTGGTCTCATCGTGCGTCAGAGATGGAAGTGGCCGCTGCCCTTGGCAACCATCGCAAGTTATTCCGTCTGATACGGGAAACGGGCAGCAGGAGACCTGGTGTTAGTGAAACTATACGTGACGAGAGTGGACAGCCTATCCACAATTTGTCAAAACGTCTGGAGCGTTGGGCTGAGCATTTTGAAAAGCAATTTAATCGGCAAGAATTGTTCGATTCGCCGGTCACTGATCGCCCCGCTCCGTGGGCTGTCCCTTTGGATCCACCCTCTCGCTCAGAAGTCGAACGTGAGATCGGACTGTTGAAGTTGAACAAAGCCGCGGGACCAGATGATCTTCCTCCAGCCCTCTTCAAATTTGGAGGCTCTGCTCTTGTTGATGCTTTGCATGAATTACTAGTGAAACTGTGGGAGCAGGAAACTGTCCCAACCGACTGGAGCCGCTCCGTTATTGTTCCCATCTTCAAAGGCGGCTCGCGCTCGGAATGCGGCAACCATAGAGGAATCAGTCTGATCTCCATCGCCTCCAAATTACTCGCGTCCATAATTCTCCACAGACTGACTGGCGCTCGTGAAAGCCAGATTCGTGAGGAGCAAGCCGGGTTTCGTCGGGGTCGTGGCTGCATCGACCACATCTTCACCTTGCGTCAGTTGTTGGAGCACCGTCACACATATTGGCGGCCCACCGTAGTCGTGTTCCTCGACATCAAAGGTGCCTTCGATTCGGTTGATCGATGTGCGCTTTGGAATTGTCTACTCAGGAAAGGTGTGCCCGAGAAATATGTAAATATTATCCAAGCATTATATGCGCGTAGCACGGGCAGAGTAAGGGCTTACAGCAGGCTGTCGCCACCCTTCAATATCTCCAGCGGTGTGAGACAAGAATGCCCGCTGTCACCTTTCCTATTCAACTTCGCTATTGACGAAGTCATGGAGATTGCATTTACAGGACATGACTTGGAAGGTGTGGAGCTACTCCCAGGAGAACGACTTCTTGACTTGGAGTATGCAGACGACATTGCCCTCATCTGTGACAGCTCCCAGACGTGTCAATCCGCGCTGGACAGATTAGCACTGGCTGTCAGTCGCTTCGGGCTTTGCTTTGCACCACCGAAGTGCAAAGCGTTCCTCCAGGATTGGCAGGGTTCGCCCCCTGTGCTGACCCTTGGTGGGGATCAGCTAGAAGTCGTTCAGAAATTCAATTACCTGGGAAGTTGTATCAGCGCCCTTGGGATCGAAGACGAGATCACGAACCGCATAGCGAAAGCTCGAAGTGCTTTTGCTAACCTTCGCCACCTATGGCGGCGGCGCGACATTACTCTCGCCCTGAAGGGTAGAGTGTACAATGCAGCGGTACGTTCGACCTTACTGTACGGTTGCGAAACCTGGCCCCTAAGATCGGCGGACATGAAGAGGCTACTTACGTTCGACCATCGGTGCCTTCGCAGTTTGGCTCACATCTGGTGGGAACACCGCGTGAGTAACGAGCGTGTTCGACGCCTTGTTTACGGCCTAGGAAAAGGGAATGAACCGCTCAGCACCGTCATTTCACTCACCAGGCTCCGATGGCTGGGCCACGTGTTGCGCATGCCAGCCCACCGACTCCTTCGACGTGCGTTGTTTGCTCACCGGGGATGTGGGTGGAAGAAGAGGAGAGGTGGCCAAGCGATGACTTGGTCCAGAGGAATGAAGGCCCTCACTTCGGAGCTGGCCTCAGTTGGAGCTTCACGGCTCCCTGGTTGGGGTCCAAAAGACGGTGAACACGTTTGGCTGGATACACTTGCTGATATGGCAAGGAGCCGACCTCAATGGCGTTCCTGCTGTGAGTTTCTTTGTCCCTCCCCATCCCTTTAGCCTCCCCCTCCATCTACGATCTTATTTCGTAGGGTAAAACGTAATTAAATTTTTGGTTTTGCCTAGTAGCCGGCTAGTAGCTTACCGGAACGATGCGTATCCGTTGCTGGTAGCTCAGCTGGCATTCAACTGTCGTATTTATTTTTCCTTTATGTATTGTATGTATGTATGTATTTCCTTTATGTATTGCGGTACAATAGCGGAGGTGTTTTACCATCTCTAGCTGACATGTATAATGATGATGATGATGATGTTTGTGGCTATGTCGTGCCTCGAGCGGTATACCGAAGCAATTTTTCTGTTTTGCCCTTTTTGTCCTCAGACTCCCTTGATCATATTAGGGTCTTTGAGATGTTTTCCATGCGTCAAGATTACCACATCTCCCTATTTCTCTTCCACCCTGTGTTCGGAATGGTTTTAAATTCCTGCTGATATTTTGTTTATTGACCTATTGTCAAGCCTACAGTGTATGCGGATAACATCGATCGCTGATATACAAGTGCCACCGAATAGATAGGTGGTGCTGTGCATCGATTTGGTGTGTATTTCGCACTTTCAAAGTGCGAGTTAAGGTCACAGAATTGGGCCGATTTACGGTCCGTTGTACCCATCACCGAACAACCGTTGGGGGTTGTCTATCAGTTTACATACCTAGGTAAAGGTACACAGTTTCCTGCGGTTTACATACTCAAATGCACCACTGTCCATGTTACTGCGACTCGTGGGGCTTTTCGAAACTTTGGTCACCAATGGATATGGCTGGATGTAAACATATTACTTAACAGATAGTTTCATATCACTGCTGTGCACTGCCTGTGTTGTGCTGCACGCTGAGAGCATTCGCAAATTGTGTGCGTTTGACCACGGTTGCATGTGATATGTTGCTCGTATCTGATGACTGAACCGTCATTTGGCGTTTGGCGCCATGCTCTCTGGTGCCGTGATGGAAGGAAACGTTTTTTGTACTGCAATCGACTCCATCAGCTCCATTATGTACACAGCATACTTGTACACCAACTGCTTCCATGTACAGTGTTTGCCAAGATTGTACCTACTTGAATGAGCCTTGGAGGTCTCCAGTCGATGGTGACACAAGAGCATGAGAAAATGCACCGTAAGTACGAGCCGGGCTCTGGTTCGCTTATGTTGCCCGAATATTGGCACCTTGGGTCTGGTTGAATGTCCTGTCGAATATGGCTCGTTCATCAAGTCATTACTGCTACTAGGTCTGTTCCCTAATTTCTCCGACAATTTTGTTTGTTTCCTATCTACTTTCATCATCATCTTAATTATACACGTTAGCCAAGGATACGAAGCACACCTGTTGTGCCTCAATACACGAGGAAGGAAAAAGCACGCAACACAGGCATGCCAGCTGTGCCATCAGTAACGGATAGACATTGTGTCGCCAAAAGTAGTTGTGTCATGGAGGGTCAATTTCGGAATACACGTTGTGTGATTAGATTGCGACGCGCAATCTCAAAGTGGAGAGCGGCTCACATTGAAGTGAACCTTAGTCACTGCGATCACTGGGACCGTAGTCAAAGCAGATGGAAATTGGGTACTGCCCGCCCGAAAACACTGCACAACCACGACGCCTGCTATCCCCACTTGATGAGATGAAATTACATCGAAACGCGTCGTGGTTGTGCAGTGTTTTTGGGCGGGCAGCACCCAATTTCCATCTGCTTTGACTACGGTCCAAGTGATCGCCGTGACTAGGGTTCACTTCAATGTGAGCCGCGGTCCACTTTGAGATTGCGCGTCGCAATCCAATCACACAACGTGTAGTCCAAACTTGACTCTCCAATTAGTCATTACGGTTGTGCCAAGCGTTGCTCGCCGTGACCCCGTAGCCAAAGGGGTAGATGTTTCGGCCACTATTCTAATGGTCGCGGGTTCGAGGCCTGCTATCTCCACCTTATGAGATGAAATGACATCGAAACGCGTCGTGGTTGTGCAGTGTTTTTGGGCGGGCAGCACCCAGTTTCCATCTAGTTGTGTCATGCTTCAGGAGTGAGATCGTGGTTGGACGGGAGGCTAAGCAGTAGGTGACTGGACAACGAAACTCACAACACAAACATATTTATCTGTTATTATCCACGCGACACCAATCGGAGACCATTCTTTCTCTCATATAGCTTTCATTGTTTTTTTTCCGTCACCTAGTTCGATTCACCCATCTTTGTACTGCTACGAAATTGTGACTTTTTCCCGTTCATACCATTGTTCACCACTTCTTTCTACCTTTTCCCCTTAGCCCTCTAACTGGAAACGCTTCCCCACGCGTCAGTCTGGTAGTGGACAACGTACGTTTTGTGATCGATGCGAAACGACTGCAAGCCTATCCGGACACCATGCTGGGTCGCATGCTCAGCTCCCAGTTCGCGGAAGCGTCACGGCTTCGTTGGTCTCGTTCTTCTCGGTCCGCTTGCCCGGAGGATCATCCTGATGGGGATCACTTGGCACGTGCGTCTTCCTCCTCCACGACCGCCACCGCCGCCGCCACGACTTGGGACAGCGAATCATGCCGTGCACGAGTCGCACCCGATGTGGTGCTGGCTCCGCATTCCAACATTTCTGCTCAGTTGTTCCGTGCCATACTGGACTACTACCTTGTCGGTTATATGTCCTGTCCTCCCGGAGTCTCTGTACAAGAGCTGAAAGAGGCTTGTGACTACTTCCTCATCCCATTCAACCACCACACCGTCCGATGTAGCAACCTACGTGCCTTTCTTCACGAACTATCCAACGACGGAGCACATGCCATGTTCGAACGCTTTCTGGAGGCCCACATTCTCTCTTTGTTGGTTAAATGCGCTAGGAAAGGGGAGCGCGAGTGTCATGTGGTTGTTGTCACGGATGATGAGATCATCGACTGGGATCCGGACTATCCGCCACAGATGCCAGAGAATGAGCTTCGTTCACATATCATCTATAGCACACAGATGTTCCGCTTTCTCAAATACATCGAGAATCGTGAAGTGGCCAAACAAGTGTTATTGGAACGTGGCCTCAAGAAAATACGCATAGGTATTGAAGGCTATCCGACTTCGAAAGACCGGGTGAAGTTCCGTCCAGGTGTTCGGCCAGAGGCGATCTACAACTACATCCAATGTCCATTCCTGCGTATGTCGTGGGAGGAAGAGGAGAACAAATCGCGTCATGTTGACTTTCAGTGTGTCAAGAGCAAATCGGTTAGTGATTTGACCACCGGACTTGAACAGGCTGTGGTCGATCCTCTTCCTCCTCATTTGGTTCGGTCTCCGTCTAATCATCAGTTGCGCGCCTCTCCTCTCCACGATTCTTCAAATTTTGCAGTGCAAGTGGACACCTTGGAATCCAGCGGCATCAATACCTCTGATGCGCCACCCGAACCAAGTCCAGTTGAACCGGCTGATTCCACCGAAACACCTGATATGTCGACAGCGGCGCTACTTCCCTCTGAAACACGTGAGTCAACCGCACTAGTCGACACGGAGCTGAATACTAGAGATACCTCTTCGGACACCTAATTGTCAGCAGTTACGCACATCCTCTGTCCTCTGTTGTGGCATTTCTCCATAGTGCGGCTCTCTTTCTGTTCGTTTTCGGCGCAGCGCCTCTTAATCTACTGCTGTGCGCTCTTGTTGCTGTGATATTATTGCTCGCTTACTGCCCGCTTTCCTCATCCAATGCACACTTTCCATTCTACTATTCCGTGGGGACCGGACTCTTCACGTTTGCTTAATCATCGTGTATGGGTGTGTCTGCCCTCCTTGTTTTCCAGTTCAACACTTAGGAAACACCGCTTTCCCCTTTCCCCAGCGCGCTTATGGCCGTTGGTCGTCTTTCCCATCCCCCACCCCACCCCGGATTCATTCGTCGTACATTTTTGTCGAGTGTCGTCGACTCTCCCATTCCCGTTTTCAATCTTACGCATGTTTCAGTTAATTCCGTTTGCTGTCGATGGTCAATCAACATGACTACCTTTTATCTCTACTGTGAGTGTTTCTGTTTTTCGAACAGGGTGCGTTTTCACAACACGATGACATTAGCTCAGTTCAGTCGGTCAATTGTACACCGTACTGTAGGTCATATTATATTACCAAACATTTGTACTGTTGATGACCCATGGTCATTCAATAATACTTCACCGAAAAATAAGATTCTCGACTAAAATAGCTTTGTGTCCGAAATAACAGCTCCTCATCATCATTATACATTAGCTAAAGGTGAGAAACCCTTCAACTTGTGCCACTATACATAAAGATAAGATATACGAAAAAGCGACACGTTAAGCATTATATCATATGGAAAACAAGTGACAATGCTTGTACTTCAGGTGAAAGGCGGTGGTTGAAGACGGAAGATAGATGGGAAGGAACGAAAAAAACTTCAAAGCCACTGAGGTCGGCTTGTTTCCATTGTACCAACCGACGCCAACTTCGAAGTGAAGGATTTCATTCTTATTGAGCAAATCGTCGCTCGGTCTCCTCTATCCACACCCCCGGCGAGCAAGCAACGCACATCGTGGGAGTCAATGTGCTGGCATGTGCAACACATGGCCCAGTCATCGAAGCTAGGTGCGTGAAATAACGGTTCTGAGCGGGTCACTCGTTCTTCCTACACCAAATACACAATGCCTAACAGGTCCGGTGCTCCCGCTAGAGATAAGTTAAGCTGCGGAGACGACGATGATCGAATGTAGGTGACCTCTTTGTGTCTGTCGACTTGATGGGCCAGGTTTCGCAATCGTTCAGTAACATACTCAAATAAAATTACTTAGTGATGCAAATGAGAGCGAATGCTAGAACACGACTGACGTAGCTGTGCCGCGTATGGCAATGTATCTAACCATTGGCGTTATCCGCATACAAAAGATGACATGCATCGAACCGGCAAGTAGAACGCATCGAGACACCCTACTTGCACACAGCCTAGCTATCATAAACGATTCGGGTTCGGCCGACGTTCCAATTCCGTTCACTTTAGTTGAACAACCGATTGGGGCACCGAAGTGCGGTTACGATTCAATAATCACTCAACTGGGGCGCCTGAAGGCTTCTTGTCCAAACCAACTGACGGACCGGCCGGTGGCCGGGTAGTATGCGCGTCTGGTTTGTAACCATAAGATCTCCGGTTCGAATCCGCGTAGAGGCTGGCGTCCTCGCGGTATACTCAGCCCACGCGCGACCAGTGATGGTCGCGTGGCAGCGAAGCGCCCTTTCGGTGTACAGCTGGCGATTTATTTTTATTTATCTTGCTCACCCGGTGTTTCCACCGACGCTCCGTCATCGAGCACCAATTGCGCATTACTTCGTAGGCAAACACGGCTGTCTGCTAGCGCCTCCAGTCCGCGGTAACTGTGCGTATTATACGCACGGTACCGCTGATGGCGTTGCTGTTCAGTAAACCTTTGCTGCACAGCGATCCTGTACCCAACTCTCTTTTATGGTTGACTGAATTTTAACGAGCTTAAAGATGCTTACGATTACCTCTTCAGTGACATGAAAATAAGCTTAGCCAGCTATGCTGCTTCGAGCATTTGTGATGACTGCAATGCGATGTGCACAGCTGTATGCACCAATGTATTTGACCGGCGGCCGAGGAGTTAAGACATCTGGTTTGTAATCCGAAGGTCAACGACTCGATTCTATGTAGGTGCGGGAGACTTCGCAGTATGCTGGGCGCACGCGTGACGGCGTGTCTGCATATTGCTGATGCCCACCGTATCCAGTGCAGAGAAAGCCGTGTTATCCGTTTACCGTAGGTTTACCAGTCGGTCACTTAACAAAACCTGTATCCCGGAAGAGGTTGATGACCAGGTTACTCGTTCACTGCCATTTCAATCGCGAGCTTGAAGAGAGGAGAGACGAAGCAATCCCTAGGTCACGACATTGTCAGCTTTGGTTCGAGCGCAGCTGTTATATTGCTCACCATCATGCACTCAGACTTCTCACGGTACGTGTCCATCTTGCATCGAATCGTCGCAAATATACAGCTCGTACTTTCCACGCCGGTGGTGGGGGAGACCAGTTCACTCATTCTGACATCCAAATCCATAGTGGTATATTGCGACGCATATGGACGGTTTTTCTGCTAAGGCAGCAGACTAGGATTGCGTAGTGTACTTCACACAGGCCTTGTGCGTTTGTGGGAAGGGCGGAATTTCCTCCTTTGGACGTCTACTGGTGACGAGTTCTATACGCTTTACGGGGTTGTCTTGTGCAAGCTGTCATCTTACACGGACAATCCGACATCGATTTCAGTGCGAACGTATTGCAGTCGCGGCTCTCCGTCAGTGTTCTGGTGACGTGTACTCATCATACTTGATCATGTTAAGTTTAAGCGTACTCTATATCGATCGGCTGTAAGGCCTGTCCATGTGTCATTGCATTGCCATGGGATCGTCTGCTGTCTAGATAATTTGCGGTATATACGAGGAGTGAGCACGTTACTTCCATTAGATCAGAGAAGGAGCCACGAACGCTCACCTTCGGATACTGTTGAGATAGGATTTATCTATCTAACCCAAGACAGGATCCCTGGTCCAGTGGCTATAATTCTTGTGAGTAGTCCGGGTGAACACAATCAGCTCCTTTTCAAGTACAAACAAACTCGGAGTCGATGGCGGTTGGATGCGTATCAATCCTCTTCATATCGGAAGAGTCTGACGTCTACTGTTTATTGCAACCTGGGTTAACATCCTCGATCTCCGACACCACTGACGAACATTCATTTGGTAAGCACATCTTAATTCTTAGGGCTGGAGAACGCGGTCGAGTTGGGCACGTGCGCCGTTCATCCAATCGTTGGGGACCTGAGATTAGATGTTAATTAACGCGCCTTCGAACCTTATCCACTTCAATTCGGCTCAGCTTGCCAACTCTGATCCGTGTACGCCGAGGTACGGTAGATTCAGCTGCTTTGACCCACCCCACCCAGCGAAAAGAGTTAATGAATGTAATAACGCCACCTGCTCTGTAACCGCGATATATCCGAGATGTCTAATCACTGAAATAATCCATCCATACTACCTCGTCACGGAAGACGGCTGCATCCTATGCAACTGTGAAATTTTTGAATAACAACGTCATGGGACTAGACTTTACCTTATCGAATGTATTTAAATCACACTCCTGAATATCCTTGATCACTACATCGCAGTGGTCCACAGATGGTCAATGATTGTAAGTGCTTACAAATCGTACACCACCATACCTCTTCCATGGATTCAAGCCCTGTCGGAACCTTCCGAGCGTTCAGTTAATTGATAAAAATCAGGACTCAAAATGAACAATGAAAACTCTTCACGTAAACTCTCATCAGACCCCAACGTTTACATGCTAGACTTCATGTGTTGTAAGCGTCAAATCGGGTTGGGAACTTTATTTTTAACTTAGTTGAGCAGTCAAATCGATAGCTAAAGGCTAGTATATAGATGGTAGGTAAAGCGAACAAGGAAAAAGTGTTGCATGTAAGCTCGCCAACCCAACGTAATCAGTTCACGTAACAAGCAAATGATTAAATAACAGTATCCGTTGCTCAAGTTAGTTATAGTGGATGTATGTGCCATGTTTGTGCACGATTTCGGTTTCAAACGGCGAAATATAGCCTCGGCAATGGACAGGAACTGCGTGAGGAGCCCTGCGCGAAATGTTCATACAATTTGGCTTTGAAGTCATTCCCAGAAGATGTGTGGCCAAAATCTAGGAGGTATGACGTACTAGGGCTGTCTCAGGGTCAGATTTCCCCTTTGTAACACGCGTCGTGATGAGCTTGCAAGTCCTCCGAGATAGGCGCCTCATAGTGCGACCCACGTATCCTGCATTCCAGGTGCTCAAGCGTTGAACGAGTCAACGAGAGTAGTCCATCTCTCAAGAGAGTTCAAGCAATGGCTTGTTATGGGAAATAATTATCAAGCGGGCCTCGAAACTACTTCTCTCAACAGCATCTTTTATGCCTCTGGATAGGACGTCCTCAGCAGAATCGCCCTTGAATGGTATGTACATAAACACCTCCTTCTTGGGAACATTGCTCCTATGGGGCTTTCGTTTGCGTCCCCTCAAATGCTTTGTGATACATTTGTGGGGAGTAGCCATTTTCTCGCAAGACGTCGCTGATTCTCTTCAATTCTCCGTTGACGGTATCCTGTGTGCAAACACTGCGTGCCCTGAAGGCGAGAGATCAGACCAAACTTTTCTTGTTTTGTGACGACACTGCTCTAGAGAAGTTCGTGTATTTCCCGGTCCATGTATAGTCTCTGTGCACTTTACAGCTGCTAGATCCGTCACTTTTACGGATAAGGTCTACATGCAGAAAGGGTAATTGGTTTCCGAACTCATGTTCCCAAGTGTAAGGGAGAATCTCATGCGTTCATTAAAGTCTTGCAACTACTGCACCTCATGTGTTTCCGATTTGTAGTTTACGAATGTGTCATCAGCATGACGCTGATGTACGTTCTAAGTGGGCCGTGTTCTGAATTTACCAGTAGGTGCTCTGTCGTAATGGCACACCGTGCATCGAAAACCAAGTCTGGGCCTCGATCAGCATTCTGTACTTTTGGAAAACACAAGCTCATTTTGCGCCTCCCATCGATTAGAGTCAGCCACAAATGGGCTAATTGCATCCGGTCAATACTCTAGTACTGTACTCTCCAGTCTAGACTAAGTATCCACTTGCTATCATCGATTTAGAGCTATCGACTCGAGCAAGCAAATGGTCGGCCCGGCATCATCACTGCCCGCTCGACAGCTACTACCACAGGACCCAAAACATCTTCCATGGCCACTCCATTAATTTGCCTGTACATTTCACCACTGGTGAACTGAATATCCAGTGTACTTTGAAGCAATACTTGAGCAAAATTTCCGAAAATCTTGTGTAAATGTGTGAAGTTGCCGAGTCATTTGAAGCCGGAATTCCTGTACAAATACGGTACATGCATCCGCTACAACGATCTTGACCAACTGACACGGTTACTCAGTCACTTGCCTATTACCTGGTTGAATTGTTGAGCTTTTGTGTAATATTTTTCCTTGTTCGTTTTACTTCCCATCTATATCTTAACCGGTTCCATGATGAAAGCCTACATGAAAATTGCGTGCAATCAAAATCGTACGCCAGAATTGCGTACACGGAAAATTGCACCCTCGGGGAAAGCCGCATACGGTTTATGGCGAACACGGAAATACACTAGTTCGATCGCTTTGCACTAAACGACTGTCCTACGTGCCAAATCCCCCCATGACTCATTCCGAATACTCAACAGACTGTTCGCCTACTGCAGTTTGCCGAATCCTCTGCAATTCTGTGGCTCTAACGCACTCAGTAAAACCAAACGGCAGGCCCAAATATCAGTCCAGCGGAACTGATATTTTATTGTGCGCATACAAATGTCCCCATATTGTGACATCGGTGAACCGTGCTGGTTGGGGAATCGGGCATAGTAGCGCGTGTCGCAGATGTGCGTGTTTTTCGGTTTACTAAAATACCTTCAACGGACAGTCCACATTCCTCATCGGTCGTGTAAGTGTGCACGGAAAAAGTAAGTTCGATTACAATTGTATACATCGTACTCAAACAAACCGGGTACATCTGCAGCCTGCTACGAATTTTAAGTCCAAACGATTTTCTGCGTGGGAAATTTACTATATGTGGGTATCCTTCCATGGGCAGCACCACTGTGAGAAATAGCTATCCGTCATTTGACGCGGTCACCAACCTGATCATGTCAAGGCTAGGCTAGCCGAGAACTCGATCTGGTCACACCAAATACGTTAGAACCATGGAACCGCTGAGGCTTCGGCAAACCGCAGTAGGCAAGCAGTGCTCTGTCTGTTGAGTATTCTGAATTAAGCAACTTGAAAATTCCCATTTAGAGTCAAAAGAATACGAAACCATAGGCGAACAATTGTTTTCGATGATTCTCTTCAGACCATTACATTCATATTTAAGGGTAAAATAATGAACTGAAATCGACTTATTGGCTCGAATTACATAGTTAATTAATGGTTTAGTGAGGGAGGCTAAAAGTTGACCTTTGACCTGACAGGTCGATTGCATGGTACCGAGCTTGATCTGCGGCACTCGACCTCAGCATCGTTCGTTCTAGCTGACCAGGGAAGCTGTAGGGCATGGAGCAACTATTTTGCGAGCATAATGAAGGTTGAAACAACCGGATGCAAATCGATCTAGATGTCGCGAGCGCACGGAGGCGCAAACCCCTTGAATGATGCTGGGGGACCCTGTAAATTATCCTGAATGCACGCTCTAGATCAACTTCGGGTCACTAGCAGCGCCGTTTTTGCCCATATTGTCGACACGGGGGCACCAAGTTGGTCTAAAGCGTGCCTTCAGGATAATATATAGGGTCCCCAGAATCATTCAAGAGGTTTGCGCCTCTGTGCGCTCGCGACATCTAGATCGATTTGCATTTGCATTGTTTCAACCTTCATTATGCTTGCAAAAGGAGTTGTTCCATGCCTTACAGCTTCCCTGACCAGCTAGAACGAATGATGTTGAGGTCGACTGCCACAGATCAAGCTCGGTACCATGCAATTGACCTGTCAGGTCAAATGTCAACTTTTAGCCTCCCTCACTGAACCATTAATTAAATATGTAATTCGAGCCAATGAGTCGATTTCAGTTTATTATTTTACCCTTAAATATGACTGTAATGGTCTGAAGAGAATCACCGAAAACTATTGTTGTTCTATTCTGAATTACTCCTGGTGGATTTGGCACGTAGGGCAGTCGTTTATGTACAAAGCGATCACACTGGTGTATTTCCGTGTTCGCTAAATGTCATGCGCAACATTCTCCGGGGTGTGAAATGTTCTTTGTATGCATTTTGCTGAATGCAGTTTGCCCGTACGCCTTTTTTCGATTATCATCCTAGCCTTAAGCTTTATCTTCTCCTGTTCCAAGGACTTAGAAATCAATTTCCCAACCCGATTTGGCGCTTACAACATATAAAACCTGTCTAGTAAACGTTTGGGTCTGATGAGAGTTTACATGGAAACAACTCTTAATTCAATACCCACTTAGATCTCATTTGATTTTGTCACGGAAATAGGAGTATTTGCTTTGCTAAACATTGGCATTGACCGTGGTTCAGTTAACTGTCAATCGGACATCTTGGTCGCTATACTCACGGCGATGACTTGCGGTATTATGCAGCGGTCCGACCTTTTTGTGTACACCTTCGCTTGTTACTAGAAACTGGCCGCTCTCTCTCTCTTTTCATCACTGCGCCGTTGCTACCTCAGGAGCATTGTCTCGTTCGATGTGCAGCTTCATTCCATAAGCTTTAATCATTACTACGATACCAGTCCCAACGTGCCAAGCACGAGAATGGCATAGCCAGGGGCTTCACAAAAGTGATATGTTCTTGATCTCGAGGGTGTTATGTGGTCATCAGCTGAAAAGAGACAATACTCTTGTGTGATGCATTTAACAGTTAGGCCCTGTTGGACTATACTCGTCTGGATAACAAAAGCTGGATGACTTCCGTAAACAACATGGTGTAAACACTATCCTTGTTCACGATGTCCCCAAGTTCTAGACATTAAGCGAGTTAGAGGTCAAAGCGCATAACTGGGATGAATGGCGTTTTATTCGTGAAGTGCTCTCAATCGAAAGCCTTATTGCTGATTCGGCATCAAGGTTACCGCTTTCACCTAACTACAAAGGGTGTGATCCCCGAGTGATGAAAGCATCATTGCACTCCGAACTGATAGCAGAACATGTGATCAAAATGTGGCACAAAAAGCGTAAAATGCTGCCATCCGAACTGCGTATAATTGCGCTAATCACCAGGCCACAGATAAGGTAACAATGAGCAAGCAAGTTACTAATCCAATTTTGTCACCATGCAGCTCAGAAGGAAGACAATACAAAAACACGCCGGCAGCTGGAGGAGGACAGGATGGTCACTTGCTGACACTGAGAACTAAACAACAACCTGAACTGGCTCTAGAGCCTGCTTCATCGGTGATACAAAAATACGACCGGCAGCCGACCCCGCAAGGGTCGGCGTAGACCCTCACCGGAAATCAGCATTCACAAACACGATTCTAACCAACGATGCCCTCACCTAATTGTATACTAATGCACAAGATCTTCACAGCAAGCTAACCGAACTTCTTATTCGTCAAGCTCTGAGTGGCTGTCAAGGTCATCATCATCCTCACACACGCGTGACGTGCGTGCTACTGGTTCATTTGGATTATTTCCCTCTATCCTCTCTCCATCTTCTCGCAGCGTTGTCACTGTACGCTCATTCGAACCGGATTTACCAGCTTTACACAGTGATCCATCAAACGTGGAAATATCTACGATTAGACGCTGTGCCATCACTAACCGTTTTCACTGGCATCTGTGATTAAGCGCAAGCGTTTAATTCAATCGTATTGAGCCGATTGCCTTTCTGTGTGACACCATTCGAGACAGAATTCTCGAGGCAAGCCGAAAATCCTTAGCTTACTCCGATCCAGTGTTTCTCAACACAGCTGTGAAAGAACCTGTATTCAGCGCTCTGTCCAGGTTGCAGTCACTCGCCATTCCTTGTGACATTGTCAGCCAGTGCGGCTGCATAACCAATCACACTGATCGGCGACCACGCCGACCGCTCATTTGACCTTGCAACCACCACGCTCGCCTGACCGATGTGCGCCGCTATCAAAGCTGTAAAAGTACAGAACGCTAACCAACCCACTGGGTCAGGTAACGACACCAAATTGAATGGCAGAAAGGCGAAACCGAAGAGACTCCCATCGAAAGGCATTTGCGGGTTAAGAGAATGTTATCGGGTAGTAAAAATCGGTCTGGCTTTTTCACACTGTTTGGAATGGTACCATACGAAATGTGCAAATGTGTCCCAACAACAGTTAGGGGAGCGAAATAGCTCCCAAGATGCATTTTGGTTCTGTATTGCGTGTTCCACCATCCCCCTCGTTAAGTGCTTGCTTATCCTAGCTGAGAAATGCGACCGGTTAATCGCAGAAGCAGAGCAGAGGATAAACAATAAGCTTACTTCAATGGAAACGAATATGGATCACAGAAGCCTAACAGCTGCTAAGCAACGGAATGCTGAACAATCCGCTTCCTCTGTACCGCAATCAGCCGCGTCTTCATCTCCGTTGTCTTCTCCAACTTTGGTAGAACGCCGGGCGAAAATAGACTGTACCTACGAGAATCAAACAGTACTCACAGCAACGAAAATCAGGCACCATTCAAAACGTCTGGTTAAGCAAATTCCACTAGACCTGACATCTAGCAGTAACAAAGATGAAGCAGCCAAACACCAACCCTTGGTAACTGTAGCTCAAATATCTCTTGTCGAGACTAAGCCTCCCAGAACATAGGTTACATATGCAGAGATTGCTGCAAGGGTCTACCGAGAGGCCGCCGTTGCGTCCTCTGCCATTGTAAACACCGTTAACGCAAATATAGAGAAAAAGAGCAAACAATCACTTGTCAACAAGTCACGACAACTGAGTATCATACTTTTTAGATCGATTAAAAAGGGATCCAACAACAGTGCCCGGACTGTTGTATGCTCAAATGTCCCTGAATCTACCGCCATCACATTGCGGGATAAGTTGTCAGACGACCAAAACCATTGGAACTCATTGTGTATGCAGATGAGTATCAAAGCAAAGCCCATAAACTTGTTACGAATTACTCGTCATCCGAACTCGCCACACTATGGAGAACCCAGACTTATTCGATTAACTCTAGAATCCACCACCGACGTAGAAAACGTTTTGCTCTCCGCAAGCGCGCTAAAACACGAATCCTGTGGGATACGTATCTATCCTGATGTCCCTTGGAGCGCGCGACAACCAAAACGAAACACCGAAGAGTGGCACAACAAGCAAGACCGTCTAAACACAATCTTCATATATGGCGTGCCAGAACATCCTTCTAACGATGTTCAAGAGACCGGAAAGCACGATTTAGAACCGTGGTGGTTCATTCGCGAAACAATTTCTTTGGATAATGTTGTGGCACTATCGCTCACCAGGATACCTCTCTCATCAAATTATAGAGGATGCGGCCCTAGAATCCTAAAACTTGTGGTTCAGTCAGAGCAACAAGCAAAGGATGTTTTGGATCGATGGCGGCAAAATCGGAAACATCTTCCTTCCGAAATTCGGTTAGAGGTCGAAAACACTTTACACAGCTCAAATATTAAAGCAATTGAAGCAACAAGCATACTGACGAATGTACAGAAGTGTAACTTGACTGCTGCTTTAATTGACTCTGACGTAGGTCTAAACGAAGGCTGGGACGCACCTTGGCCGAATCAAGTTGCAAACGAGGTATCACTGACACATCAAAAAACGATTAACTGCCGACTTCCCATCTGTCGGCATTCTCCCACACTTGACAGCTTCACCTCTCTGCGGGCTCCTAGAGACCGAGAAACTGGCCTGCTTGTATACAAATGCTCAGGGTCTTTCTAACAAACTAGTTGAACTGAAAGATCGCCAAGCTTCCGGCTCGTATGATGTCATTGGTATCACCGAGACATGGTTGCACACGGGAATGACGGACGCTGAAGTGTCGCTACCCGGCATGTCACTGATCCGGAACGACAGGCCCACAAAAGAAGGAAGGGTAATCCTGTATTACCGAAACGACTTACAGTGCGAAGCCGTGGAGGATTCAGACTCGCAGTTCCCCGACTCTCTTTGGTGCCGGTTGCAGTTACAAGGCAGGGAAGCTTGCCTTATTATCTTGGTGTACCGCGCCCCTAACTCAACACCCGAAACCGACTACCACCTAACGGCTGCTTTAAGGTGCAGTTTACAACGAAAGTACACTCACATTCTTATCATGGGTGATTTCAACGTACATTGTTTAGAAGCCCCTGCCACGATCGGAGAACAATTCAAAACCGATTTACAAGATCTATACCATTTCTCACTTGCTAACGTCCTTAACGCAATCGCTGACATCCTTAACGCAAACACTAACATCCTTAGTTCAGGAGCTATCATTCTTAGTTCAGAAGCTATCATTCTTAGTTCAGAAGCTATCATTGTTAACGCAAAGGCTATCGTCCTTTAATCATCCACGTAGCATCCACGTACCACTGCGTGGGCAGAGGCTACCAGCCAATAGAATTCCGTATAGCGTAGCGACTGAAAACAGTCACACGCAGAATACTCACGCTTTCGGAGCTGGGTAGGAAAACAGTGAGACTTGCGTGAGACTAGCGTGGTCCAACTCAAATGGACGACAATTGAGACTTTACTAAACGGAGCTCAGCCTGTGAACAGTGCGCCGCCCGCCCTCACTGGACAATGGTGGTGCCTGAGACATCCATCGGAGCGCGCACAGTCCCTGAGGGAAGGGAAACGCGTGCACTCAGAACACCGGGTATAAGCCTGAAGTGGAGTCAAGCCCCTTTTTGTAAGTGAGCAAAGGAGATGTCAGAGGCTAGGGCGGAAATGATGCACGCAGGACAACAGTGAACAACGTTGGCCTGGAACTAAAACGATACTCTACACAAGAGGCGCAGATAGGTTGTCTCATTTTGGTGGGTATTCAGGCTAGTTCGGTCGGATAGTTGAAGACGCAGTAGAAGCTACCGTTTGACCTCGAAGTTAAGTTGTCCGTAACATAAGGAGCGGAACGATCTCCGTCGCAGCAGAATGGATAGCAATCACTACACGTAACTTCTTTATTTATGCGATGAAATAGCACTTTTGTGACGGATCCACAGGTCTAAGTTGAACGTGGGGTAGAAGGTAATCATATTCCAAACAATTCGCCCCCATACCAACCACACAAGTCCAATCTGATCGAGGTACACAGAACAGCTCCCGGGTGGAATGATATAATCACCAATGGAGCGATGAAGGAGCCATGTGTTATATGTTTGACTGCAGCCTTGCAATTCCCTTTCAAAGGATATGTTAAACGGTGACTTATATTACTTTCCTTCTTGTTCCGCAAGTACGCAGACATGTACTAACTTGTTGCGAAGGGATTACACTACAAGCAGACGGTCTCGTGAAATATGGAGGTATAGCGAGCAGGTGCACTCTACGGCAGTGACTCCCAACCTATATATCGCCGTGGACCGGTCGGCGTTCGCTAATTGTAACCCGGCCCGCTGAGGGTGTTTGTTGAACGTTTACGTTTTAGAATGTTTTGAGTGAATAATTTTAATGTAATTGTGATTGCACATGCCTTGAAAATTGTTGTGTCGGAGCCTCACGACTGCTTCCACCCACTAACGGTAGTGAGAACACCAAGGACCGAGCAACAAATAATGTTCACGTAGCAAGCCAAACCGGCCACCAAGCGTCTGTCTGTGCAACTCAATCACGATATTCAAATTAGGGCATATCACAGGCTATGCGGAAAGGCTTACATTTGATCAGTCAATGCTGGACAGTTCAAAAAGCGGGGGATCGATAAGTTGCCTCACGAACGAATGAAATTCACAAAGTGAAAGCGAATAACCGTAAGTTTCAGTGTCCATACAAGCTAATCACAAATGTGAGGCAAAAGTGAACGTATGCGATGAACCGGAAGAGAGGGCAGGGTGAGTAGGGGTGAGTGGGGCAAAACTCACAAAACAACGGGGAGCGGTGGAGTATTCTTACCTCCGCTATAACAAAAAGAAAATCCTGTTACACCAACAAGCAGATATAAAGTGATATAATACGTTGGCTCACTAGAACGCTAAATTACAGACAACCATGAGCGTGTTCCTCTGCAACGAGACCGCTCCATCTGTGGGAAATAGGAGACAATGACGCTTGATGTGTGCTGCCTAGGTGCAAATAATTGAATTGCTTTGTTTCGGCTGATGACACTGCAGAGCACCCCGCTTCACACAGCTAAGTTTTCAGAAATGATAATCTGCACGTAATTCCCTATGACTTTAATTGCAGAACACCGGCGAAGTTGTTTGTCACGAACGTACTATCAAGTCCACCGTCATTTGCAAACTCAGTAGTGGTACATAATGTGGGATAGATGAGTAAGAATAATGTGATAATCGCACAGATTGTGAGTCAGCAGTTTAGAAACTGACCTGTAAATCGTCGGAATGCACAACCTTTAAAAATCACACACACATTGCTAATGTCATAATCATTATCCACCAGATGAAAAAATATCAAGTATAGTGTTCTTGTTGCTTGGCAATTGAAATGAAAAGAATTTATTTGTTCCATCACGTCCAGAAGATGTGTAAGCATGCCAGTGTGTCCGCTATGCATTGCGTAGGAGCGCGAAATATCAACTTCACCCTGTGCGTCTGTGAATGTCTACGTTTTCAGAACGTTTGTAGAATCCTGTTCCTGCTGGTAGTCTGATTCATTATTCACATCCTCAGCTGCTAAAATTGGTGTGGTTGGCAGGTCCCAGTTTATTTCTGTTGCGTGACTTGTTTGAAAACAAGAAGCAATCAGATGGCTGTCAGCCAGTTTGCATCCAAACCATGAGAGAGTATCCATAGCAATTGCGTTTGTAGGAGGCACAATTTGATCATATGTCTCAGGTCAAGTTTGCATTGTTCTCTGAGAATCTATTTCTGCAGTACAAGGAAAGCCCGATTTAAAAAACAGAGATGGTTGAGTTCTGCACCTCTTCCTTCCAGGTAGAAGTTATGTAGAACACGACATCTAATACATTTACTCGTTACATGAAATCAGTTCCGGACATATCTTTGTGGGATTCCATGATCGGTATAAGATGCAGAAGCTGTTTTTCGCCTAAACTTCGCTTTAGGCGCCTGAATGATACCCTGGTCGTACGGTTGAAGTAACACAGTGGTGTTGGGTGACAGGAACTGCAATTTGCTATTAAGTAGGTGGAATTAGGGAGCGTAAAGGCTTTGTCGAGATAAGGTATGATGTTGCGTTTTTCCGTATTTTGCTGTTAAATCTTCGGAAATAGCTGCAGTCATCCATGCCCTTTTTATTATCCTGGTAAACTGCCGATAGTTTTTCATGTTGAGACTTCTAAAATTCGAGAGTTGGCTGATTTCCAAATCACTGCAGCCGGTTCTCGCTCCTCAAATGTGGTAGTGCACAGCATAACTGTGATACGCGCCTTGATTCTTTTCCCACCTGCGCATTTCTATTCTTTTACACAAAGCCTTTATTCGACGTCGTTCGGAATAGCAAAGCAGTTTCATGTGAATTAAAAATGTCTTGAGCTGTGTAGCCGGAACATATTTCGAGCAATTTTTCTGCCTACTCGGATGCAGCACACCTATCCGAGTCACCGCTTTCGCCCGATTGCTTACCAGACACGAGATCGTCTACTGCTGAAAGCCTGTAGCCAACTGTTTGACGATGTAAAGTCTGTTTTGTGATTCTTTTGCGAATTGTAATGCTCGTTCTTGAATCACGTGTCCAGATAATGGAATTTTCCCCTCAGTGCTGACTGGTACCATTTCCAGCAACGTGCGTTCATGTATTCGTTACCCATTTTTCTATCATTCTTTCTTTCAGTCTTGGTGTGTGGTTCACAAAGTCACACAAAAACGGCTTTCCTCTTTTATGTTACATGGATTTGTGTTCTGCTAACTCTGAAATTTTGCGCCAATGTTAGCGAACTGTTCCTTCTTAACATCGTCGAATCACTGTTACCATTTATATTTGAATGCCTTTGGCTTTGCTGAAATGGAACTAGTCATTTTGTCCTTCGTAAGAACTCTCAAAAAGAACTATAAAAAGGAACACGAATATTCAGTAAGCGCGTACGTCAGCAGTACCCGCTCAGTTGTGACAAGAAAATGGTCACACAGTAAACAAATACACACAGAAGGTGATAGTCACAGTACTTGCGATTGTATAACGGTACCACAAATCGCAGAGTGCGAGAGCGGAGTACCACTGCTCTTTTATTTTGTAACATGGCTCTATCAAATTCGCTCATTGCACAGCCCATAGCAGCATGCATGCATTAGTTACATTGGGTGAAAACCCGGGGGGGGGAGTGATGCGTCACTCGACAATTCCGATGTGGCTCCTCCATGTCGTAGGTTGTCCACCGCGCCTGTCCAGCAACCGCGAAGAACGCGCGACCCAGAAAACGATGACCGGGCGTACGAAGTACGTGTCCAAGACACCGCAGCGGACGCAGCGGGACGAGCTCCTCCAGCGAATGGCTACCTCCATCCAAGCCACGCTGTCTAACACATTGGTTATGTGGTGCAGCGGCCACACACGGGCAATCGACCACAATCAACGGTGCTCAAAGACAGAGAGACGGCGCAGGTCGGCGATACGAACAGGCCAATTCTCGCAACGATACGACAGTACAGCTCTGACAGTCGCACAATAAACCCGTCCTTTGATGGATATACCAATGTCATGGCGGCGTCACAAGTGCTTCAGCGTAGAGAAAGCGAGGCGAGCTCTTGGGATACGCAACGAAATCTGGTCTCCAATAGCTCCATTGCCTGTGATGCAACTACCCAGGTAGGCAAAACTCTCGGTAACGTTCAGTCTCTCACAACCAAGATTGAGTGCAGGTACAGACATCTGAAAGTCTTGGGAAAGAGCTTTGCACTTGGATGGAAATAGTCATCCTATATTTTGACTATTCAATCGCTAGTTGGACGGCCTGTGGACCGTCACCCAGCAAGACGATATCATCAGCGTAGTCCAACAGGTCGGCTACCTGGGAGGAGCTCAACACAAGCGCGTGTACCGAATTATGCAGATCATTCTTTAGGACTTCCTCAATGACAAGGTTATTAAGATAATTGCACCTACTTTGTCCCGGAATATCCCGGATGAAATTTTCAGCCATAAGTTACGTATACGGACTTTTATTGACAACTCTATCCATGATTGTGTCCCCACATGCAGCATATGTGCATCAGCAGGGGAACTTCCAAGCAAATTCATCCAACCCTGGATGCCAGACTCTAAGCCATGGGAGAGAATTCACCTTCATTTCCCTGGTCCCGCTCAAGGCCATTTTTTGAATTGTGATTGATGCGTATACCAACTGACCGGACGTATACCTGATGAACACAACTACGATAGGGGCCACGGTACGAAAATTACAACAGTTATTTGCACAGTTCGGTTCACCAAATACCTCGGTTTCCGATAACGGTTCGCAATTTATCGCCGACGATGCTGGTGCTTTTTGCCAGTGTAATTGTATCAAACACTGTCGGTAGCCTCCGGAACATCCACAGTCCAACGGGTAAGCAGAATGATTCGGGGATGCCATCAAATGTTTACTTCTGAAGCTGTGGATATCACACACCTGTTCCTGTTAAGTAATATGGTCTACGCGAAACCCCCATCTACCAGGCGGCAGATACCCAGCGGAAGTCATGTTCGGGCGTGAGACACGTCCTCCAATTAATGCAGTATTCTCTAAGGTTACGCAACGGCTACTGACGTCAGGAGCGAACAGAGGTTTTTTACTAGGGGAGCCGGTGTACGCGTTGGATGCATGGCCAAACCACCAAACCTGGCAACCTGCAGTGGCACGATAAAGCAAATGCTCTGTGCTGTACGTGGTGTCTGTCGGAACGTTGTCTGTCATACGGCACGTTTATCAGTGACGCAAACGACAAATCGAACAAACAATCACTTCTACTTTCGAGTTGCCGTTTGATATATTGTCGGGCACATTGGAACTACCAAAAATAGTGGGGCGTATTGAACCGACAGAGACGTGCGCAGAGTCATGCGACGGAGTCACTAGGAGAAGTACGCGGTCTACTAAACCTATGCAACTTTACAGGTGAACCCAGCGCTTCATTCATATGCGTCTGGAGAACGTTTATTCAAAGAGGGAGATGTTACAATAGACAATTTGGTGCCTTAAAAGTGCCATGTTCTCCCACACACCGGACCGTGAACTTCGCTCTCACCCAGTGGTCCACTATGGTTCATATCCATCAGGCCGCCTGGTGTCGGAAACACACACCATAACCTTTGTAGTCGGCTGTCTTGTCCGTTCCATGTGACTTGAGATCTGGTCCATACACTGTGCGGTGCGGTGAAGGGCTTCATTTCTGACGGCCTTAAGCCCCAGTAACGGCAGTTATAACACTTAGGTGAGTGACTATGCAGGATCGAGTTTGCGTGCTGTTCCTGGCCGTACATCCGGTTTAATGACGGTGCAATAGAATTTCGTAGACTATGGGAAGATTGCGTGGCTCCGAAACAATGTATTTGGATCTGATGGACTGAGGTGGTTCAACAGCAATGGACAAGTATACTCCCCAGACGTCCTGTGAAGTCCTCCCAAAGTTCCGTTAACCTGTGTTATTGTTCAAGCATTTGGTAGCTGCCCTACGCAGGGTTTAAAGTGTAGCTATCTGGGAGCTGACAGACAGTCGGCTTGTTGCGTGCTGCTTAGCTGCAGTTACACCTTGCGTGGTTATTCGAATGTGTTACTCGCATGCTATGATGTCCTTTTATCCGTATGCGATTGCTGCGTACCGATTGCCGTGTAGATCGCATTTGACAACGGCTGACTCTCCACATTTTAAAGGCAGCCGGTGAAACATTTAACGCCCCCTGCAATTGCGGTACGACCATTGTATGCGAATTTTCATTACTCCCTCAACCGTTTCTCACTTCGTGTCTAGCCTGCCCACAGGTATACCTGCGGGCATGTCTCGGCTCTGTGAATACCATCTGGGTGTAACAATTTAGCGGTGTAAGCACAAGCACAGCGGCGACCATAAGTGCTGTCGGTATACTACTTTGACTCCTTCTAATCCCTCACAGCTTGTCCGTTATCAGTGGTTGTACCGATACTTCTGCCTCACTTGTTTGAGTAGGCACATAAATCACGCGTCACCCTAATGTATCATGCCATAACGGTGACCGGATGACGGCATATCGACTATGTGGACATAAGTGTAACCCGAATGTAGGAGATCATGTTTACGAGCCCGACAACGCTAAGGTATGACAGGTAACGTTCTGGCTAAGGTCCACATATATTAATTACGGAATGAACAGATGGACTGAATGTACTCCTTTCGGGATGCCAGTTGCACTATTCGTGGTCATTTGTCGTCGGTCTATCTATGTAGCCACCGCACTGACTTTCTACACAACCTAAATATGTGACCTCAACTGCTGATTCCACTGGATCGCAACCTGTTACTAACGCAGCAGGAAACAATTACCATGGTAACTTACTCGGAGTATCTCCATGTCCGAGGGAACCACGCAGGACTGGAAGCAATAGTAACTGAGTTCCACTGTGCACCCTCACTTAGGTTGGGCCAACAAATATTTGAAAAATAAAACCAACAGTGACAGTTATAGTGCAATTTATCAGTGATGTTGAAGTATTTACAGATCAAGTAGACGTAAAACGGCAGCATACTTTTGCGTTACATGATGCACCATTTGTTGACAGTGTCTCAGTGTCACGCAAGCGCGTGCTTCCACAACAACCTGCTCCAAAAACTTCATCCTCCACTCCGTCTTGCTCAGAACACCAGCTGGATCTCCTTGTAGCATTTCGCTATATCTCCTCCTCATCTCTCGTTTAACGTACGCCTTAATGATGCTCCAAATCCCTTCAATGGGGTTCAGTTGTGGAGAATACGGTGCGAGTCGTAGCAGTGTTCCCGAGGTGAAAGCTTCCTCTTGAAAAATACGCTCCAGATTAGTGTGGCACGGAGCGTTATCACAAACAAGAACACAGCTGTCCGACAAATGTCTACCTTCGGTATCAAGCATTTGCCGCAACCAGCGCGCACATCTTTCCTTATTGTAACTGCCCCTTAGAACGGAAAACCCCAGCAATCCTTCCGCGGTCATTGCGCTTATTAGGTGCAAATTTTGTCCCCGACTGTTGGCCACCGTACACTGTGCACGGGTGCCGCGTGCCGATCGACCCCTTGTGCGCGCGCAGAACAGATTGAAGTTTGTC
This sequence comes from Dicrocoelium dendriticum, assembly GCA_944474145.2. Classification (NCBI taxonomy): domain Eukaryota; kingdom Metazoa; phylum Platyhelminthes; class Trematoda; order Plagiorchiida; family Dicrocoeliidae; genus Dicrocoelium; species Dicrocoelium dendriticum. The sequence goes on along the minus strand of OX104066.1, from coordinate 4,573,761 downwards.
TCATCCATCCATACTGCTCGCCGTCCTTCAGCCTCCAACCTCATCAGTGTCAGGACGTAAACCTTCCTTAGCCTCTTGTTCTCCATGGTATTCATAGATTCTGGTATTGAATGCAACCTCTTCATTGTCATGAGCCGACCGTCTAGGTAGCGAGCAATGGTGCTGACGCTTACCTCCACCTGGAACTCAACCTTCAGTCGTAACCGAAGAGTTTCTAACGTCACTGTTGGCTCCGATTCAACCCATTCAACAAGGCAATCAACGTGACTTTCTGACAGCGACCTTCGACGCGGCACGGTAGCAGTACTTTTCGGCTCATTCAATTCCAATTTTCTAATCCAACTGCGACATGTCTTCACGTTTACCTGCAACACAGATGCAACATGTTTCCAGTCGTCGCCTTCTTCATAGGTCTTCAGTATAATAGCCTTCACGTCAGCCGGATGATGGATGCGCGTTCCTCTTTGTTCCATCGCGATTACCTTAAACTAAAGGTAATAAACAATGAAAAGCTAATAAAAGACAAACCTTGAGTCGTTAAACGAATCCTTCGAAAACGCTCGCTGTCGCAACGTAGACCTATCTCTACGCAATACCTGGGAAAACCAGAAGCGACAAGTTGGCTGGCCAAATGGCGAATATGCCATCATTAGTCATGTCCATGTTTGTATGTCTAAGACCATCGCAATGGCACTGCGGCTGTAGGCTGCCACTTCTGTACTCGAATTTCCTTTGGTGTCTGCTGACTCGGTGTGCTGGTCAGCGCATCACGTTGGCCATGCGTACGAGAACATTTGCAACATTTTCATAATGATGGCATATTCGCCATTTGGCCAGCCAACTTGTCGCTTCTGGTTTTCCCAGGTATTGCGTAGAGATAGGTCTACGTTGCGACAGCGAGCGTTTTCGAAGGATTCGTTTAACGACTCAAGGTTTGTCTTTTATTAGCTTTTCATTGTTTATTACCTTTAGTTTAAGGTAATCGCGATGGAACAAAGAGGAACGTGCATCCATCATCCGGCTGACGTGAAGGCTGTTATACTGAAGACCTATGAAGAAGGCGACGACTGGAAACATGTCGCATCTGTGTTGCAGGTAAACGTGAAGACATGTTGCAGTTGGATTAGAAAATTGGAATTGAATGAGCCGAAAAGTACTGCTACCGTGCCGCGTCGAAGGTCGCTGTCAGAAAGTCACGTTGATTGCCTTGTTGTATGGGTTGAATCGGAGCCAACAGTGACGTTAGAAACTCTTTGGTTACGACTGAAGGTTGAGTTCCAGGTGGAGGCAAGCGTCAGCACCATTGTTCGCTACCTAGACGGTCGGCTCATGACAATGAAGAGGTTGCATTCAATGCCAGAATCTATGAATACCATGGAGAACAAGAGGCTAAGGAAGGTTTACGTCCTGACACTGATGAGGTTGGAGGCTGAAGGACGGCGAGCAGTATGGATGGATGAGACAAACTTCAATCTGTTCTGCGCGCGCACAAGGGGTCGATCGGCACGCGGCACCCGTGCACAGTGTACGGTGGCCAACAGTCGGGGACAAAATTTGCACCTAATAAGCGCAATGACCGCGGAAGGATTGCTGGGGTTTTCCGTTCTAAGGGGCAGTTACAATAAGGAAAGATGTGCGCGCTGGTTGCGGCAAATGCTTGATACCGAAGGTAGACATTTGTCGGACAGCTGTGTTCTTGTTTGTGATAACGCTCCGTGCCACACTAATCTGGAGCGTATTTTTCAAGAGGAAGCTTTCACCTCGGGAACACTGCTACGACTCGCACCGTATTCTCCACAACTGAACCCCATTGAAGGGATTTGGAGCATCATTAAGGCGTACGTTAAACGAGAGATGAGGAGGAGATATAGCGAAATGCTACAAGGAGATCCAGCTGGTGTTCTGAGCAAGATGGAGTGGAGGATGAAGTTTTTGGAGCAGGTTGTTGTGGAAGCACGCGCTTGTGTGACACTGAGACACTGTCAACGAATGGTGCATCATGTAACGCAAAAGTATGCTGCCGTTTTACGTCTACTTGATCTGTAAATACTTCAACATCACTGATAAATTGCACTATAACTGTCACTGTTGGTTTTATTTTTCAAATATTTGTTGGCCCAACCTAAGTGAGGGTGCACAGTGGAACTCAGTTACTATTGCTTCCAGTCCTGCGTGGTTCCCTCGGACATGGAGATACTCCGAGTAAGTTACCATGGTAATTGTTTCCTGCTGCGTTAGTAACAGGTTGCGATCCAGTGGAATCAGCAGTTGAGGTCATATATTTAGGTTGTGTAGAAAGTCAGTGCGGTGGCTACATAGATAGACCGACGACAAATGACAACGAATAGTGCAACTGGCATCCCGAAAGGATTACATTCAGTCCATCTGTTCATTCCGTAATTAATATATGTGAACCTTAGCCAGAACGTTACCTGTCATACCTTAGCGTTGTCGGACTCGTAAACAAGATCTCCTACATTCGGGTTACACTTATGTCCACATAGTCGATATGCCGTCATCCGGTCACCGTTATGGCATGATACATTAGGGTGACGCGGGATTTATGTGCCTACCCAAACAAGTGAAGCAGAAGTATCGGTACAACCACTGATAACGGACAAGCTGTGAGGGATTAGAAGGAGTCAAAGTAGTATACCGACAGCACTTATGGTCGCCGCTGTGCTTGTGCTTACACCGCTAAATTGTTACACCCAGATGGTATTCACAGAGCCGAGACATGCCCGCAGGTATATCTGTGGGCAGGCTAGACACGAAGTGAGAAACGGTTGAGGGAGTAATGAAAATTCGCATACGATGGTCGTACCGCAATTGCAGGGGGCGTTAAATGTTTCACCGGCTGCCTTTAAAATGTGGAGAGTCAGCCGTTGTCAAATGCGATCTACACGGCAATCGGTACGCAGCAATCGCATACGGATAAAAGGACATCATAGCATGCGAGTAACACATTCGAATAACCACGCAAGGTGTAACTGCAGCTAAGCAGCACGCAACAAGCCGACTGTCTGTCAGCTCCCAGATAGCTACACTTTAAACCCTGCGTAGGGCAGCTACCAAATGCTTGAACAATAACACAGGTTAACGGAACTTTGGGAGGACTTCACAGGACGTCTGGGGAGTATACTTGTCCATTGCTGTTAAACCACCTCAGTCCATCAGATCCAAATACATTGTTTCGGAGCCACGCAATCTTCCCATAGTCTACGAAATTCTATTGCACCGTCATTAAACCGGACGTACGGCCAGGAACAGCACGCAAACTTGATCCTGCGTAGTCACTCACCTAAGTGTTATAACTGCCGTTACTGGGGCTTAAGGCCGTCAGAAATGAAGCCCTTCACCGCACCGCCCAGTGTATGGACCAGATCTCAAGTCACATGGAACGGACAAGACAGCCGACTACAAAGGTTATGGTGTGTGTTTCCGACACCAGGCGGCCTGATGGATATGAACCATAGTGGACCACTGGGTGAGAGCGAAGTTCACGGTCCGGTGTGTAGGAGAACATGGCACTTTTAAGGCACCAAATTGTCTATTATAACATCTCCCTCTTTGAATAAACGTTCTCCAGACGCATATGAATGAAGCGCAGGGTTCACCTGTAAAGTTGCATAGGTTTAGTAGACCGCGTACTTCTCCTAGTGACTCCGTCGCATGACTCTGCGCACGTCTCTGTCGGTTCAATACGCCCCACTATTTTTGGTAGTTCCAATGTGCCCGACAATATATCAAACGGCAACTCGAAAGTAGAAGTGATTGTTTGTTCGATTTGTCGTTTGCGTCACTGATAAACGTGCCGTATGACAGACAACGTTCCGACAGACACCACGTACAGCACAGAGTATTTGCTTTATCGTGCCACTGCAGGTTGCCAAGTTTGGTGGTTTGACCATGCATCCAACGCGTACACCGGCTCCCCTAGTAAAAAACCTCTGTTCGCTCCTGACGTCAGTAGCCGTTGCGTAACCTTAGAGAATACTGCATTAATTGGAGGACGTGTCTCACGCCCGAACATGACTTCCGCTGGGTATCTGCCGCCTGGTAGATGGGGGTTTCGCGTAGACCATATTACTTAACAGGAACAGGTGTGTGATATCCACAGCTTCAGAAGTAAACATTTGATGGCATCCCCGAATCATTTTGCTTACCCGTTGGACTGTGGATGTTCCGGAGGCTACCGACAGTGTTTGATACAATTACACTGGCAAAAAGCACCAGCATCGTCGGCGATAAATTGCGAACCGTTATCGGAAACCGAGGTATTTGGTGAACCGAACTGTGCAAATAACTGTTGTAATTTTCGTACCGTGGCCCCTATCGTAGTTGTGTTCATCAGGTATACGTCCGGTCAGTTGGTATACGCATCAACCACAATTCAAAACAATGGCCTTGAGCGGGACCAGGGAAATGAAGGTGAATTCTCTCCCATGGCTTAGAGTCTGGCATCCAGGGTTGGATGAATTTGCTTGGAAGTTCCCCTGCTGATGCACATATGCTGCATGTGGGGACACAATCATGGATAGAGTTGTCAATAAAAGTCCGTATACGTAACTTATGGCTGAAAATTTCATCCGGGATATTCCGGGACAAAGTAGGTGCAATTATCTTAATAACCTTGTCATTGAGGAAGTCCTAAAGAATGATCTGCATAATTCGGTACACGCGCTTGTGTTGAGCTCCTCCAAGGTAGCCGACCTGTTGGACTACGCTGATGATATCATCTTGCTGGGTGACGGTCCACAGGCCGTCCAACTAGCGATTGAATAGTCAAAATATAGGATGACTATTTCCATCCAAGTGCAAAGCTCTTTCCCAAGACTTTCAGATGTCTGTACCTGCACTCAATCTTGGTTGTGAGAGACTGAACGTTACCGAGAGTTTTGCCTACCTGGGTAGTTGCATCACAGGCAATGGAGCTATTGGAGACCAGATTTCGTTGCGTATCCCAAGAGCTCGCCTCGCTTTCTCTAAACTGAAGCACTTGTGACGCCGCCATGACATTGGTATATCCATCAAAGGACGGGTTTATTGTGCGACTGTCAGAGCTGTACTGTCGTATCGTTGCGAGAATTGGCCTGTTCGTATCGCCGACCTGCGCCGTCTCTCTGTCTTTGAGCACCGTTGATTGTGGTCGATTGCCCGTGTGTGGCCGCTGCACCACATAACCAATGTGTTAGACAGCGTGGCTTGGATGGAGGTAGCCATTCGCTGGAGGAGCTCGTCCCGCTGCGTCCGCTGCGGTGTCTTGGACACGTACTTCGTACGCCCGGTCATCGTTTTCTGGGTCGCGCGTTCTTCGCGGTTGCTGGACAGGCGCGGTGGACAACCTACGACATGGAGGAGCCACATCGGAATTGTCGAGTGACGCATCACTCCCCCCCCCCGGGTTTTCACCCAATGTAACTAATGCATGCATGCTGCTATGGGCTGTGCAATGAGCGAATTTGATAGAGCCATGTTACAAAATAAAAGAGCAGTGGTACTCCGCTCTCGCACTCTGCGATTTGTGGTACCGTTATACAATCGCAAGTACTGTGACTATCACCTTCTGTGTGTATTTGTTTACTGTGTGACCATTTTCTTGTCACAACTGAGCGGGTACTGCTGACGTACGCGCTTACTGAATATTCGTGTTCCTTTTTATAGTTCTTTTTGAGCGTTCTTACGAAGGACAAAATGACTAGTTCCATTTCAGCAAAGCCAAAGACATTCAAATATAAATGGTAACAGTGATTCGACGATGTTAAGAAGGAACAGTTCGCTAACATTGGCGCAAAATTTCAGAGTTAGCAGAACACAAATCCATGTAACATAAAAGAGGAAAGCCGTTTTTGTGTGACTTTGTGAACCACACACCAAGACTGAAAGAAAGAATGATAGAAAAATGGGTAACGAATACATGAACGCACGTTGCTGGAAATGGTACCAGTCAGCACTGAGGGGAAAATTCTATTATCTGGACACGTGATTCAAGAACGAGCATTACAATTCGCAAAAGAATCATAAAACAGACTTTACATCGTCAAACAGTTGGCTACAGGCTTTCAGCAGTAGACGATCTCGTGTCTGCTAAGCAATCGGGCGAAAGCGGTGACTCGGATAGGTGTGCTGCATCCGAGTAGGCAGAAAAATTGCTCGCAATATGTTCCGGCTACACAGCTCAAGACATTTTTAATTCACATGAAACTGCTTTGCTATTCCGAACGACGTCGAATAAAGGCTTTGTGTAAAAGAATAGAAATGCGCAGGTGGGAAAAGAATCAAGGCGCGTATCACAGTTATGCTGTGCACTACCACATTTGAGGAGCGAGAACCGGCTGCAGTGATTTGGAAATCAGCCAACTCTCGAATTTTAGAAGTCTCAACATGAAAAACTATCGGCAGTTTACCAGGATAATAAAAAGGGCATGGATGACTGCAGCTATTTCCGAAGATTTAACAGCAAAATACGGAAAAACGCAACATCATACCTTATCTCGACAAAGCCTTTACGCTCCCTAATTCCACCTACTTAATAGCAAATTGCAGTTCCTGTCACCCAACACCACTGTGTTACTTCAACCGTACGACCAGGGTATCATTCAGGCGCCTAAAGCGAAGTTTAGGCGAAAAACAGCTTCTGCATCTTATACCGATCATGGAATCCCACAAAGATATGTCCGGAACTGATTTCATGTAACGAGTAAATGTATTAGATGTCGTGTTCTACATAACTTCTACCTGGAAGGAAGAGGTGCAGAACTCAACCATCTCTGTTTTTTAAATCGGGCTTTCCTTGTACTGCAGAAATAGATTCTCAGAGAACAATGCAAACTTGACCTGAGACATATGATCAAATTGTGCCTCCTACAAACGCAATTGCTATGGATACTCTCTCATGGTTTGGATGCAAACTGGCTGACAGCCATCTGATTGCTTCTTGTTTTCAAACAAGTCACGCAACAGAAATAAACTGGGACCTGCCAACCACACCAATTTTAGCAGCTGAGGATGTGAATAATGAATCAGACTACCAGCAGGAACAGGATTCTACAAACGGTCTGAAAACGTAGACATTCACAGACGCACAGGGTGAAGTTGAAATTTCGCGCTCCTACGCAATGCATAGCGGACACACTGGCATGCTTACACATCTTCTGGACGTGATGGAACAAATAAATTCTTTTCATTTCAGTTGCCAAGCAACAAGAACACTATACTTGATATTTTGTCATCCGGTGGATAATGATTATGACATTAGCAATGTGTGTGTGATTTTTAAAGGTTGTGCATTCCGACGATTTACAGGTCAGTTTCTAAACTGCTGACTCACAATCTGTGCGATTATCACATTATTCTTACTCATCTATCCCACATTATGTACCACTACTGAGTTTGCAAATGACGGTGGACTTGATAGTACGTTTGTGACAAACAACTTCGCTGGTGTTCTGCAATTAAACTCATAGGGAATTACGTGCAGATTATCATTTCTGAAAACTTAGCTGTGTGAAGCGGGGTGCTCTGCAGTGTCATCAGCCGAAACAAAGCAATTCAATTATTTGCACCTAGGCAGCACACCTCAAGCGTCATTGTCTCCTATTTCCCACAGATGGAGCGGTCTCGTTGCAGAGGAACACGCTCATGATTGTCTGTAATTTAGCGTTCTAGTGAGCCAACGTATTATATCACTTTATATCTGCTTGTTGGTGTAACAGGATTTTCCTTTTGTTATAGCGGAGGTAAAAATACTCCACCGCTCCCCGTTGTTTTGTGAGTTTCGCGCCACTCACCCCTACTCACCCTGCCCTCTCTTCCGGTTCATCGCATACGTTCACTTTTGCCTCACATTTGTGATTAGCTTGTATGGACACTGAAACTTACGGTTATTCGCTTTCACTTTGTGAATTTCATTCGTTCGTGAGGCAACTTATCGATCCCCCGCTTTTTGAACTGTCCAGCATTGACTGATCAAATGTAAGCCTTTCCGCATAGCCTGTGATATGCCCTAATTTAAATATCGTGATTGAGTTGCACAGACAGACACTTGGTGGCCGGTTTGGCTTGCTACGTGAACATTATTTGTTGCTCGGTCCTTGGTGTTCTCACTACCGTTAGTGGGTGGAAGCAGTCGTGAGGCTCCGACACAACAATTTTCAAGGCATGTGCAATCACAATTACATTAAAATTATCCACTCAAAACATTCTAAAACGTAAACGTTCAATAAACACCCTCAGCGGGCCGGGTTACAATTAGCGAACGCCGACCGGTCCACGGCGATATATAGGTTGGGAGTCACTGCCGTAGAGTGCACCTGCTCGCTATACCTCCATATTTCACGAGACCGTCTGCTTGTAGTGTAATCCCTTCGCAACAAGTTAGTACATGTCTGCGTACTTGCGGAACAAGAAGGAAAGTAATATAAGTCACCGTTTAACATATCCTTTGAAAGGGAATTGCAAGGCTGCAGTCAAACATATAACACATGGCTCCTTTATCGCTCCATTGGTGATTATATCATTCCACCCGGGAGCTGTTCTGTGTACCTCGATCAGGTTGGACTTGTGTGGTTGGTATGGGGGCGAATTGTTTGGATTACGATTACCTTCTACCCCACGTTCAACTTAGACCTGTGGATCCGTCACAAAAGTGCTATTTCATCGCATAAATAAAGAAGTTACGTGTAGTGATTGCTATCCATTCTGCTGCGACGGAGATCGTTCCGCTCCTTATGTTACGGACAACTTAACTTCGAGGTCAAACGGTAGCTTCTACTGCGTCTTCAACTATCCGACCGAACTAGCCTGAATACCCACCAAAATGAGACAACCTATCTGCGCCTCTTGTGTAGAGTATCGTTTTAGTTCCAGGCCAACGTTGTCCTGCGTGCATCATTTCCGCCCTAGCCTCTGACATCTCCTTTGCTCACTTGCAAAAAGGGGCTTGACTCCACTTCAGGCTTATACCCGGTGTTCTGAGTGCACGCGTTTCCCTTCCCTCAGGGACTGTGCGCGCTCCGATGGATGTCTCAGGCACCACCATTGTCCAGTGAGGGCGGGCGGCGTACTGTCCACAGGCTGAGCTCCGTTTAGTAAAGTCTCAATTGTCGTCCATTTGAGTTGGACCACGCTAGTCTCACGCAAGTCTCACTGTTTTCCTACCCAGCTCCGAAAGCGTGAGTATTCTGCGTGTGACTGTTTGCAGTCGCTACGCTATCCGGAATTCTATTGGCTGGTAGCCTCTGCCCACGCAGTGGTACGTGGATGCTACGTGGATGATTAAAGGACGATAGCCTTTGCGTTAACAATGATAGCTTCTGAACTAAGAATGATAGCTTCTGAACTAAGAATGATAGCTCCTGAACTAAGGATGTTAGTGTTTGCGTTAAGGATGTCAGCGATTGCATTAAGGACGTTAGCAAGTGAGAAATGGTATAGTAAATACTGTTCCTCTTTACAACCACATCACTTTGCCCACTCGGTTCAGAACTGGTAACACGCGTTCTGTGCTGGATCTCGTGCTTACCAACGAGGAGCATATGATTGATGCGTTGGTTTTAGACTGCCCGTTGGGTCGCAGTGATCACGCAGTCATCAGTTCCAACTTCGTCTGCTATGCAGAATATCTGAATGATAACGATGATACTGTGCGAACCATCACAAGGTACGACCGACTCGTCCAGCTAGTCAGCGCCACAACATGGTCTTTTCTCAAAGAAGAACCCCCGGAAGTCGCCTGGCTCGAGTTCGTCAGCACATTCAGTCAGCTGATTGCACAGGCTTCAGAGACAAAAGCCTGCAATAAGTGCAAATCAGTTTCTTTCGTTAGGAGCAGAACTCGAAAATGGATGACAGTACGCAACGCAGCATGGCGAGTGTTCAGAGAAGCTCCAGCACCAGAAAATTGGGACAACTACGTAGCCAAACGTAACCACTGCACTCAACTGTGAAGAGAAGACAAAGCCACCTATCAGCAGAACATCGCAAAAACCTTCAGTGCTAACCACAAACGGCTGTACAAGCACTTTAATAGCCTACGAAAGGTGAGGCAAGGATTTCCTCCACTCAAGACTGCTGACGGCCCAACAAGAATGTCTATGGAAGCTGCAAACGCGCTGCAGATGCAATACGCCCCCACGTTTCAAAGAGTTTTGCCACCGAGCGATCTACCAAGCTTTGTATTCTGCTCACCAGGACTAACCCACATCAATTTTACCGCAGAGGCTCTATTGCAAAAGCTGACTTCTCTACGCAAACACAGCTCGCCGGGTGTCGACACCATTCGTCCAGAGGTATTGGGAGCAGCAGCAAACCAACTGGCAGGACATTTAGCTCAGTTTTACCAGCACTGCTTAGACCAGAACCAAGTTCCCGCTATGTGAAAGCTTGGAATAATAAGCCCGATTCACAAAGGTGGAAGCAGAACTGATCCCTCCAACTACCGCCCAGTAACCCCTCTTCCTATACTCTCCAAGGTCATCGAATCCATAGTGGCCGATGCACTGGTGTGCTATCTGGAAAACTGCAACCTCATCACCCCTGAACAGCACGGTTTCCGTCGACAGCGGTCATGTACAACTAATTTACTAATTGCACGCAATAGTTAGACGGAGGCAGCCGACGCTGGAGAAGGTGTTGATGTGGTCTACCTGGATTTTTCCAAGGCTTTCGATCGTCTAGACCATCGGATACTACTATCCAAGCTGCAGCATTACGGGATCGGAGACCCTCTTTTAAGCTGGATCGCCAACTTTCTATTTCAAAGGCAATTAGTGGTCAGAGTTCGGAGCTCTTTATCGGACCCCATACAAGTGGAGTGTGGTGTGCCGCAAGGCTCGGTTCTAGGTCCACGTTTGTTTCTGGTGTTTATTAATGACCTTGCACAGGGAATCGCTTCAAACTTCCTAATGTTTGCCGACGATATCAAGATCTGGCGCAGGATCCAGGCGATCACCGACCAAAATTTGCTTCAGAGTGATTTAGATACGGTGTATCAATGGTCGACCCAGAACTTATTGCATTTCAACGCCAGTAAATGCAAGGTGCTTTCCATCCGACGTCAAAGCAGCTACTCATACCGACTCGGAACGGATGTACTGCAACAATCAACTGTCGAACGTGACTTGAGTGTCCTGGTTCAAGATGACTTGGGTTGTTCCAGGCAATCCGAAAAGGCTTCGAAGACCGGGAACCAACACGTCGGGCTGTTGAAGCGGGCGTTTGGACAAATAAACAGCTCCATATTTCGACAAATGCTCAGTGCGTATGTTCGTCCCCATGTCGAATATGCAATTCAAGCCTGGCATCCATGGCTGAAACACGACCTTAATGCACTGGAGCAGCCACAACGCCGGACATCTAAGAACGTAATTAGAATGCGCAACCTTTCCTACCAAGAGAGGCTGCAACGACTGGGATTGTTCAGTGGAAGCTATCGCAGACTACGAGGCGACCTGATTATGGCATACTTGATTCTGCGAGACCCACATCATGTGTGCCGCCCTTTACTGCAACTCAGCAGCAATACAAACCTGAGGGACCACTCATTAAAACTCGCAGAACAATACAGTCGTCTGGAGTGCCGCAGAAATTTCTTTTCCATTCGTGTCTGTCATCCGTGGAATGCTCTCCCAGAATCGGTCGTCTCTGCACCGACACTAACAGTATTTAAAAGACGGTTGGACGATGCACTCATCCACTTACACTTTGTTACTTAACACTACGTCTCCATCCTACACCTGGAGTTTACTATGGAATTATTTGTTGTTAACTGTGGATGCTGTGAATCTAAGAGGATCGCATGACTGCAGCGAAGCAAACGATAAGTCCTTATTTTCATATTTAAAGTATTAACTATTTTACTATCCTTATCATCATTATTGTTATGTTGATATCCCCTGCAACTATCCAACGGGACTTGTAAAGCAGCGCTTCTTAACCCGTATAAATTCATTGTTCATTGTTCAAGTCTCCACGCGTTGGGACCTAGTTATGGTCACCGAAAAATGACTGAACATAGAGATCACCAGTGCTGATATTGCTCTACTTGGCATGACTTCCATATGAAAAGTTCTACTTAACAGAGGAGGGGAAGTGCCCCTGTATTATCCATCCGACTTACATGTTGGTATCATTGAGGGCCCAGAAACGAAATTCGTCGATTTTCTTTGGTGTCGTATGCACCTAGTACATGGTGATTTGTGTTTACTAGCAATTGTTTACCGCCCTCCAATGTCCACCTTGGAAATGGATCAACACCTAGCTTCTGTGATGTAACCAGTCCTGGCACGACCATACAGTCAGGTCCTTTTGGTGGAGGAATATATCCTTCACGCAATCAAAGTTCCACCATCGCACAGTGAGTACTTCAAAGCTGACTTGCAAGAGATGATCGCCGAGGTACCTCTGTACAACCATGTCACCACTCCCCCGCGATTCCGAACGGGTGACACACCCTGTGTTTTGGGCCTTGTGCTCTCCAACAAGGAACTAATTGTCGACACCGTGCCTATAAATACACCACTTGAATGTGGCGATAACGCGATGTTGCTCGTTCGTTACATCTGTTACTCGGAGTAGATCACTGAGAACGACATGGAAACCTATGTCGTTACACATCCCGGTATTCTATCCAACCTCGTTCAAGAAACCGACCAGTGCTTCCTGGCTGAGATGCCGCCTGATGTCGCTTGGATGTTGTTCATCACATACTTCACTGAGCTACTGGCAAATGTATCAGAAAGCAAGTTCCTATGCTCGAAGCAAGTCAATTCGTTCCTGAGGAGCCGTACTACAAAATGCATGGGCTTAAGGGATTCAGCCTGGCGCGCTTACAATTTTTGTCTAAGTAATCTAACCTGGGGTGCTTACATAACTCAACGAACCCACTGCGTCAAGTTTATCCTCGAAGGCAAACTCCAACATCAACAAAACTTAGCGACGAAATTCAGTATATATCCCATGTTTCTATGTACCCACGTCAACAGGCTGCGCACAGTGCTTCGCGGGATCCCGGTTTTATGCGCAACAGATGGTCTTGCACAAACCGCACAAGATGCAGCCAATGTGCTTCGCCAACACTTCCTCCATACTTTCCGGAGTGAACCATCATTTCATCCGCTTTTTACACAGCTTCCATCTTCATCAGGGTTAACCCACGTATCGTTCACGGCAGCCAATGTGATGAGAAGACTAATGTCATTGTGCGTGCGCAGCTTACCTAGCGTGGACGACATCGAACCGAAGGCGTTGAAGACAGTGGCCATGAATCTTTCCGAATCATTAGCTCGGTTTTTGCAACGTTGTCTCGATGAAATTTTGGTTCACACAATGTGGAAAAATGGAGTACTCACTCTTATTCATAAAAGTAGTAACCGTTCGGAGCCCTCGAACTACCGTCCAATCCCTCTCCTCCCAGCTTTATCCAAAGTAATGGAAGGTATAATTGCAGAGGCGCCCATGGGAAATCTTCAGAGCAACAACATCCTAGTGCCACAGTAGCACGCATTCCGCCGATATCGGTCTTGCACTACAAACTTGCTTTAGTCCGAGCTAGCGGGACAGAATCAGTCGATGCCAGAGTGTGAGTCAAAGTCGTGTACCTGAGCTTCTCCTTTAAAAGTTTCGTAGCTTTGAAATCGATAATCCTGTGCTCACTTGCATTGACAACTTCCTCATTCAGCGTCAACTGAATGTGGTAGTCCGCAGCTCCATTTCTGACCCAATTGACATACAGTGTGGCGTACCCCAATGATCGGTACTGGGGCCATAGTTATTCCTAGTATTCATTAACGTTATTGCCAGTATGCTGCAGTCGAATTTCTTACTATTTGCAGATGACGTCAAAATTTGACATGACATCGGCATTGGCATGACAGCTGATGACCACATGGCATTACAGAGCGATCTCGACGGCACTTATAGGTGGTTATCCGATAAGCAGCTCCAATTCAACGTGGCAAAGTGCAAAGTCGTGAGCTAACACCATCAGCTTACCCATAAATATCGACTTGGGGACCAGCAGTTGTAACGTACTTCCCAGGAAAGCGACCTTGGAGTGAGCGTACAAAACGATTTTGGCTGCTCGAGATAGTTTGAAAGGCATCGAAAAGAACCATTCAACATTAGGACTATTACTGATGCTTTCGGAAATTTTGAGCCATCAATCTTTCCGCGAATACTGAAAGCTTACGTGCGGCCCCACCTGGAACATGCGACCAAGGCCTGTGGTAAGCGCAACGTCTATGTACTTGAAGCTCCACAACGTAGAGCGACCAAACTCGTTAGTGAATTGTTTCATCTCCCCTACGAGGTCAGACCGAAGTCTCTGAGATTGTACAGTGGTGAATGTCGACGTCAGCGTGGAGACTTAATCATGGTTTAGTGACGAACCCAATTCACCCATGTCGTAGTCACTTGCAGCTGAGCCAAAATACCCACCTTAGAGGCCATCAGCTCAAACTGGCTACGCACTACATTCGACTTGATTGTCGACAAGACGCTTTCTCACTTCGTGTGTCCCGTGCCTGGAATGTCCTTCCGACTAACATCATCATTGTCCCTACAGTATCGCATCTCAGAAATCGCCTTGATGACACGCATTCCAGCTTGCATTAGTCCGTTCCACTCGGAGGAGGAAATAACGCAAACCTAACCATGTGGCTAACGGCCCTCTCCGCATCGTGGCGGTGAAGACACATGCATAAGTGTCCTTTTGAGTAGCACGGATGTATCTAAACTGGACTAACATCTCACATCGGCGAAGTGAAGTAGCACACGACAGAGCGTTATTGTTTCCTTCTTTTATTTTTCATGGAGTTACTAAACTATAACTGCTCTCTATAATATTTTGTGTGCACATCCCATTCCCATTTCAAACCGTGGTTATGCAGCAGTGCAGCAGTGGGGTCGGAGTCGATGTCATCTATCTGGACTTCTACAAAGCTTTCGACCGCCTTGATCACCGCATCCTACTTCAAAGACTACAGAGTTACGGAATCGGAGATCCAGTACTTGGTTGGATTGGTAACTTCCTTTACCAACGAAAGCTTCAAGTACGTGTTAGGGGATCACTTTCTAACCCAATTGAGGTGCAATGTGGTGTCCCACAAGGCTCAGTGCTGGGACCGCGTTTATTCCTGGTGTTTATCAACGACCTGGCAAGGGTCATCTCCTCAAATTTCCTGCTTTTCGCCGATGATGTCAAGATATGGCGGGCAATTGGTAACAAGCCAGATCAGGATCTGCTCCAACATGACCTAGATTACATTTATGAATGGTCAAATAGGAATAAGCTTCAATTGAACATAGCTAAGTGCAAAGTGATGCATCTGCGTCACCAGCCGGTGAGCGCTTACAAGATTGGAGACCACACCTTGGCGAAGGTTTCTCAGGAGCGTGACCTGGGTGTATTGGTGCAGGAAGATCTCGGGTGTTCAAAACAAGCAGAGAAGGCGAAGAAAACCGGAAATCAACACCTCGGCCTTCTTCGCAGAGCCTTCGGTCGGTTTGAACCCTCAATCTTTCCCCAAATGCTTAACGCCTACGTGCGACCTCACGTGGAATATGCTATTCAGGTGTGGCAGGCGTGGCAGAAACAGGATCTCGTTGCTCTCGAGACTCCTCAACGAAGGGCAACCAAGAATGTCAGGGGCCTCTTTCATCTGCCCTATCAGCTTAGATTGAAATCTCTAAGAATCTACAGCAGTCGATAGCGGCTTTTGCAGGGGGATCTCATAATGGTTTACCAGATTCTGAAGAACCCAAACCACATTTGTCGTCCGCTGCTGGAATTGAACCACAACACTAAACTAAGAGGTCACCCCCTAAATGACAATTCAGTATAGCCGGCTTGAATGCCGTAGAAATTTCTTTTCTCTCCGCGTGTGCCAGCCGTGGAACGCCCTCCCTAATTATGTCGTCTCTGCTCCCAATCTGGAGATATTTAAAAAACGTGTTGACGATGCATTGTCTCACTCACATTTCACTTTGTAACTTGTTAGCCAGGGGCTACGAAACGCAATCAAACGGTGCCTTGCCAAAGGCCTAACCAATGGATTTACGGATTTATATGTTTAATACGCGAACATATCCGCTATTCTACATAAGTCTATGGTGAGTCCACCACAACGCTGTTCACTTTATCATGCAATTGATTTTCACACTAATTTCCACCCTACGGGACTTGTTAAGCAACGCTTTTTTACCCGTAATAAACCATTGTTCCATTGTTCCATTGCATTTAGACACTTAAAATGGCAAGTTCCTTATTCGTTGACCTTTTCATTTTTAATTTTCACTCCAACCATTCTATAGGACTTGTCAAGCAATGCTATGTTACCCCTGATAAATCCTTGTTCATCGTTCATCTTACTCTTGCTTAGCTCTTGGTCGGATCTGCGTAAGCGTAGACTATCTAGCCCACGTTTGATTGGTGATGTCGCGCTGCAGCAAAGCGTCGTTACGGCGTGTTTCCGATACTTTCTTTCTACTCCTGTTCGAACGTCCCTAGCAAAGGCATACATCGACGCAGTGTACATGAATTGGAAAATTAGGTTAAATTGTCGTGCGATCACAGTCGTACGATACCACCCATCAAAAGTCATCCTCTCTCCGGGGCCTGGCGGAAATCTCACACGCTCGCTCGGCCTGCAATAGTTCCGCCCATCTGTCACCATTTGATTGGTGGCAGTCAGTTTACAAGCTTGCGTCAAATTAGTCTATGCCACGTCATATTTTCGGACCGCCTAATTCCCCAACATAACCTAGTTATGGGTTCGTCCACTCGGTGAGTAGTAGTCTGAAAAGCACAGATTCGAGAGCAATACCATTATAGTGTCTGAAAGAGAGTTATAACCGCTGAAAGTTTGCGGCGAATAGGACCTTAGCATGATTGCTCACGGTCAGGTTACAATAGGTAAAAATCAGCAAACCTGTCCGATGGCACGAACGGAGAAATCGAACACTGATTCGTAAATAGAGATCCGACGACCGATGCGAAACACACACACAACACTCGAAGGCGACACAACGTCAGCTAAATCAGAAGATAAACGAAATTCGAAGATGCGAAACTATTTTGTTGTGTGAGTTAAAACAAATGTACAAACAATGCCGGCACATAGAATAGGAAGTTATAATGAAAAAATGTGAAGAATTTATAAACACTACAGAACTCCTCTCCTAGAGCGTGAGTCTGGAGAACGAACGTTCGAAACTTGTGCGTTGTTGGTAGCCATTCGTTTAGAAGGCAAAACAATAGCGCGCCCGGCGCGTGAAGGCTTTGATGCGTATGGTTCACTCACTGGTTCAGTGGAGGATGTAGAGGTTGGCACACAGGGTTCACACATTGGCTGGGTAGGAGGGGTACTGCGAAACGTCTGTTCGGTAGCTTGTTGTGTTTATTTTCGACGTACACTGGTTTTAAGCGATCAAGGCTAAGAGAATCCTTCGAACCGTTTCTATCCAATACGAGGTATTTCTCTGCCAGTAACAAGTTTGAAGGGGTCCTCATACGGTGGTGTCAAGAATTTACGCATCGCATCGACGCGCACAAAAACGAAAGGGCGGGTATGCAAATCAGAGTGGACTTGCTGATTTCGAGGGCTGAATCGGGGCGGTGTTGGCCAGACTAAAGTAAAATCTTGTCGCAATCGTGCCACATAGGAAGTCGGATATAGTTCGTCAGTGATTCTGGAAGCCAACACCATCTCACCGGGAAACCTGAGAGTTGTGCCGCAAAGCAGCTCAGCGGGGCAACAACCTAGGACTTCTTTGACCGTGTTGCAAATACCGAGAAGGATAACTGGTAGCTGCTCGGACCAGTGCGTGCTCGATTGTGATGCGGTAATTGCGGCTTTCAGTTGACGATGAAAACGCTCAACAAGACCGTTGGCAGCTGGATGGTAGGCGGTTGTTCGCAGATGATAACAGCCGTGTAAACCATTGAGGTCTCGAAGTAGAGGGGCATTGAACTGAGGACCTCTGTCTGTTGTGATCGTGGCTGGGGTGCCAAACAGATATGCATGTTTCAACGAACGTCCGCGAAAACTTTTCGGTGGAAATGTCTCGTAAAGCTACTAAATGAGGCCATCGTGTGGAACGGTAGACACAGGTCAGCAAATACTGGAAACCGTTAGATGGAGGAAGTGCTCCAACAAGATCAAGGTGCACATGTTTAAATCTAGCGTCGGGTAACGCAAATGTGCCAGGTACGCTGATCATGTGCCGATGTATCTTGCTAGTTTGACAAGTGACACAATGCATCGCCCACTTTTGGATGTCGGAACGCATATTGTACCATACGTGGCAGCCGGCGATTAACTTGACCATGGCTCGAATACAAGGGTGAGAAAGGCCATGCAGATGATCGAAAACAATTCCACGCAACTGCTGCGGAATAAAAGATCTTGGCTTTCCAGTCGATAGATCACAATAAACTTTAGTATCGGAATTAACAATAGGCAATTGAAAAAGTTTCAATGAAGTGTTTGCTCTCAAGTCTGCCAACTGAGGATTGTCTTTTTGGTGGGTTGCAATATCTTCGAAGTTAATAGCTTGGCGTGAGATATGGTGGAGATCGATACGAGACACTGCGTCAGCAACAGTGTTGTTAGTGGCAGCACCGTGACGAATGTCTATCGTGAATGGTGATATGTAGTCTAAATGAAGAGTCTCACGAGGTGAAAATCGATCAGAGGAACCGCGGAAGGCAACAACTAGCGGTTTGTGATCAGTAAGGATAGTGAAGATACATCATTCAAGTAGCAAAATGACTCACGGTCAGGTAACAAGAGGTAAAAATCGGAAAACCTGTCCGATGGCACGAACGGAGAAATCGAACGTTGATCCGTAAATAGAAATCCGACAACCGATGCGGAGCACACACACAACACTCGAAGTCGGCACAAGGTCACCGAGACCAGAAGATGAACAAAAGTCGAAGATGCGAATTTATCTTGTGTGAGTTAACACAAATGTACACAAAATGACAGAACATAGAATTGGAAGTTACAATGAAAATGTGAAGAATTTATAAACACTACACCTTCGTCTCGATTCATCTCCATACACTTCGCCTACGCAATTTTGTCCCGCTCAAATTCAGAAGAGTCGGTGGGGGTGTGATGGGCAGAGAGGAGGACGGAAAATATGAATCATACTTAACTATTATAACCAAGGCCTTCCTAGTTCATAGTCATTTCTACAAGCTGTTTGTTAACGTGTGTTGATTCTAATCGTGGTATAAAAACACCTCATTTAATAGCGATTTCTATACAGACTGCCTAATCCAGCACACGATTCGGCATATATGCATGTTATAATTGGGTCGCCACTGTTTCGATTGGGTCGCCACTGTTATAGATTGGATAGATTGCCTTAGTCGTCGCCGCTGTTATAATTGAGGGAACGCCGCCTCTTGAGATAATTGCGTAATCGCCTGATAAGAGGGTCGCTGGCACGCCTACGATAATTGCTTGTTACGCTGACCACTCGAACGGAATTGCGCTGTCCTGATGACGCTGGCTTAGCCGGTGAGACGGAAAATTGAACGAGCGTGGGAACGATCTTAGCCGCACTTGTTCGTATAGACGCTGAGGCCTCGAAAACGGACGCACACGAGAGGGGGTATGATAGACGCGCGCTAATGACTTAGACGCGAGGGCTGGCCAGTTAACGACTCGCACGCAATCACGCGACCCGACCGACTCCCAACTGAGGCGAAGAGAAAGAAAAGACAAGTGGTCCTCTGTAGGCTCTTTTACGACCAACAAAGGGCAATCACAGATAGTGCTATGGGTTATTAAGTTAGGGAAAACAGTCACCACGCAGAGGTGATAGTTTGCAAATGAGCATTGTCAAAAGGTGTGCAGTTGGGGCGCGTCTCGGAGTGACTGAACACTGCTGCGTTGTGGGGAGAAATTGGACTCCGCTTCCCACAGCCATTATGCCGGAGTTACTGGCGCGTTTTTGCGGGGATTTTTGACGGGCCCGCAACAATGCATCGGTCTTTTCATTCACTGTAAAGGATTTTCACATTTATACTGTCGCTGAGAGCTTTTCCTCATGGTAGGGTTGCTTTTAATAGACTCACGCATGAACCACGTAGAAATATTGTTAGCCTATTACGTGGTGACAAACGATTAAAGCGCTGACTTCCAGTTTAGCTATCATACGTCCCGTACGTATCAGGGTTGCGGAACCAAACAGGAAGAACACCTCTGGTTGGAAACTCTTTCGGAGATGGCGCAGAACCGGGCCAAATGGAAAATGGGTACAAATGTTCGTCTGGATTTGATTGATTTACATCGCAACATCGCAGACTGAAAAGATAAAACGGAGTGTAAAAATAAAAACAAAAAGCAAAGACAAGTTCTTAACAACTTTATGTAACATCCATATATATATATATATATATATATATATATATATATATCTGGTTGGCGGCATCCGGTTTCGGATTTGCCTGTCACTGTGGGCAACCACAGGACACTTGCACCTACAGAGGGACCAAGGATGGCTTGCACTGCACCAAATACAGCTCCATCCCCACACCCAATACCCAGTGTAAACCCCAAGGAATAACCGGCAGGCATGTGGAGAAGAGCCACGTTTCATCAACGGAGCCGGCCCACACTCCTTCACAGGCAAACACAAGCACGCTGTATGTGGGGAATCAATCGCACACAAGGCGGTGGCTGGACCGTAGTCCGCTCCACACTAAGTGCATGGAACGATTCTTTGATCCTAGCACGGCCCCAAGGACCGCGCACCCCGTCCCCTCCAGCAACGACCAACTGTCTCCTGGAATCAGTATGAACGAGGTAGTGGTTAATAGACAGGTAGGCACCTTGTCAACATGCACATTAAGCGCAGCCACACCGGGGATATCAAGCAACAGCCAATCACTTGAGAGAGAGAGAGAGATACAAATAAAATAAATCGAATAATGCGGAAGGAAACGGTGACATAAACCTTAATTTAATGAGCATATGATATAAGTTGTTTACAAACGAATCCTAGATAAGTTCATGAGGTCAAAAAGTATACTTTACGGAAATGCCCCCAACAAAAATAATGTTATGGAAATCGAATACAATTGGCTTAAGCGAGGTGTGCAAATTAATGGAATAGAGTACAGGCAGACATTTATATGAGAAAGAAAAGCATTGGGGCAAAATTGAAAACCCACTACCTGAAATAAAGAGACTTAGCATGCAAGCACGCGCTTAGTAAATCGAATGCAGCGTACCTATATATATATATATATATATATATATATATATATATATATATATGCCTGCGCGCAAAGCACTCAGCATCGGGTGCTGGAACGTGCGCACACTACTGGACCGGAACTCCAGCGAGCGCCCGGAGCGACGCACTGCATTGGTCGCGATGGAGCTGGCGCGCTACCACATCGATATTGCGGCGCTCAGTGAAACTCGGCTCGCTGAGCAAGGTAAGTTACATGAAGCAGGTGCTGGCTACACATTCTACTGGGTGGGCAACGCCGCCTCAGCACCACGTGAACATGGGGTCGGATTTGCAATATCCGATCGCCTCCATGGACAGCTGGTGGGTGAACCAACGGGCATCAGCACGCGACTGATGACTGTTCGCCTACGACTCGGAAGAGGTAAGTTTGCTACTTTCATAAGCACGTACGGTCCGACCATGTGTTATCCTGATGACACGCGTGATCAGTTCTACACTGAGCTATCCTCCGTGATACGGTCTGTGCGGAAGAGCGACCGACTATTTCTGCTGGGTGATTTCAACGCGCGCGTTGTGCGTGATGCATCAGCATGGACAGATGTTATCGGTGCGCATGGCATTGGTTCAGCGAATGCGAACGGTGACAGGCTGCTCTCACTGTGTGCCACTCACGGTCTGACGATCACGAACACTCGGTTTGCACTGAGTGCGAATGATATAGCAACTTGGACGCACCCACGGAGTGGTCACGCTCACCTGCTCGACTATGTCATCGTACGTCAGCGTGATATGCGTGAAGTGCGCATGACACGTGTACTGCGTGGAGCTGAGTGTGGCACTGATCACAAGTTGGTGCGGACCAAACTGTACATATATTTTCGTAAATCGATGTATTGCCCTCCAGCCGTGAATCGGCGTAAATTTAACATTCTCTCCCTCGGTACTGTGGCGAAACGTACTGAGCTGGAGAAGGCGATGGCTGCACGCCTGTGTGGTGATGTGGGCTGTATAGCCACAGTGGGCGACCTGTGGCACCACATTCGCGACCAGGTGACAGCTGCTGCGGAGGAGACAATCGGGCGCGCAAACTGTAAGCGGCCTGATTGGTTTGATGACAACAATGTGACGATGGACGCATTGGTGTCAGAGAAGAATGCAGCATTTGCTGCACATGTTGCAGACCCCAGTGACTTGGGGAAGAGTAGTCAGTTTCGCAAACTTCGACGGCGACTGACCCGAGAGCTCCGTCGCATAAAAAATGCATGGTGGACGGAGAAGGCGAAGCAGATGGAATGCTACGCCGAACGCCGTAAACACAAGGAATTATTTGACTCCTTGAAGGCGGTGTATGGACCGAGATTGGAGCCGCTGAGGACACTGATGGATGGTAGTTCAGGCGCTACCTGCACCCAGACTGCAGACATAATGCAGGTCTGGCGGAAACACTTTGACTGTCTCTTGAACAACCGTTCAGAGATCGACTGGCGTACACTGAATGGCCTGAAGCAGCACGATGTGAAGGCGGATCTGGCGGATACGCCGAGACTGGATGAGACGCAGAGAGCACTTGCTCAGCTGTGAAACGGCAAATGTGCCGGAGGTGACGGGATCCCACCTGAAGTATTGAAACACGGTGGACCCGCGTTGTTGACTGCGCTGCACCACTTGGTGCAACGCGTGTGGATTGAGGAGGAGGTGCCTGCTGAGCTGAAGGATGCCCTTGTGCTACCACTGTACAAGGGCAAAAGTAGCAAGCAATGTTGCACGAATTCTCGTGGCATCAACTTGCTGAGTTGTGTGGGCAAGGTGATTGCCCGAATCCTGCTCAATCGCCTCGTCAGTCAGGTTGTGGAACCTAACGTGGCGGAAGAGCAATGTGGATTCCGTTCGGGTCGCAGCACTATGGATATGGTGTTTGCGGCTCGTCAGTTGCAAGAGAAGTGCAGAGAACGACACCAGCCATTGTACTCGCTTTTTGTTGATTTCACCAAGGCATTTGATACGGTGAACCGCGAGGCACTGTGGCTGGTGTTGGGTAAGTTTGGTTGCCCGCCTAAGTTTGTAAGTTTAATTGAATGTCTGCACAGTGGTATGCGAGCGAGGGTGCAGCTGAGTGGAGAGACCTCTGATGACTTTCCAGTTGTCGCTGGTGTGAAGCAAGGCTGTGTCTTAGCTCCTGCCCTCTTTACTATCTATCTTCATGCAATGTTGTCTTGTGCTTTTGATGCGGCTTGTGCTTAAGGTGTTTGTGTGGAGCACCGTATTGATGGTGGGTTGCTGAACATCCGTCGTTTCGGTGCGAGAACTCTAGTCTGTGAGACAACTATCCGTATGTTGCTGTTTGCTGACGACTGTGCGTTGTTTTCACACAGCGCGGATGAGTTGCAGCCAATGACTAGTGCTCTGGCTTCGACAGCGGCAAAATTCGGGCTCACCATCAACACAAGCAAAACTGTCTGTCTCTTTCCGCCTTCACCGGAGGTGCAATCTTCAATATTGCCGCGAATCAGCATTGGTGCTGAAGTATTGGAAACCACCTCCCGCTTCTGCTACCTTGGGAGTGTGATGTCGACTGATCAGCAGCTGCAGTTGCTTAATGGCGTTTCGAAGGCAGCCTCGTCATTCGGGAAGCTTGAGTACCGAGTGTGGAACAACCCTCAGCTTAGCATTGGCACGAAGCTGATGGCGTACAAATCCATGGTACTGTCCGTTCTTCTATACGGCAGTGAAACGTGGACGATGTACCGGCGGGATGTGCGATATCTCGAGCGGTTCCATCAGCAGTGTCTGCGACGAATTCTGCGGATCGGCTGGGGGCGCCAGAGTTGCAGACACGGAAGTGTTGCGCCGAAGTGGGATGTATGCAGTGGACTTGCATA